>JBBHAA010003198.1:192500-260800 GCA_037953035.1 Aquarana catesbeiana
AACCACCCCAAAACACACCTCCAAGACCACCACTGCCTTGCTAAAGAAGCTGAGGGTAAAGGTGATGGACTGGCCAAGCATGTCTCCAGACCTAAACCCTATTGATCATCTGTGGGACATCCTCAAACGGAAGGGTGGAGGAGCGCAAGGTCTCTAACATCCACCAGCTCTGTGATGTCATCATGGAGGAGGGGAAGAGGACTCCAGTGACAACCTGTGAAGCTCTGGTGACCTCCATGCCCAAGAGGGTTAAGGCAGTGCTGGGAAAATAACGGTGGCCACACAAAATATTGACACTTTGGGCCCAATTTGGAGATTTTCACTTAGGGGTGTACTGACTTTTGTTGCCAGGGGTTTAGACATTAATGGCTGTGTGTTGAGTTATTTTGAGGGGACAGCAAATTTACACTGTTATACAAGCTGTACACTCACTACTTTACATTGTAGACAAGTGTCATTTCTTCAGTGTTGTCACATGAAAAGATAGAAGAAAAGATTTACACAAATGTGACTGAGGGGTGTACTTACTTTTGTCAGGTACTGTATACTGCAACAATGTATTCAAATATTCAAAGTTTCTTCTCCTTCACTATCTTCTATGATATCTTCCTGATCTATGTGTTTTGCAAACAAAGATCTTTGTTTGCGGCGACGTCCCACCCCACAAATCATCGCGAAGCACAACAAAATTTGCGTTGTGTGGAATCCACCAATCCGAAGGTGCGGGACGCGAGATTTACAGAAATACGTAATTACTTTCACCGATTCCCATTCTCTGCCTTGGACACAATTTTTTTAATTTCACACTCACAAAAAAAGAATAGTTAATCCTTCTCCCACTTTTCACTGAAAACATTTTTCAAGATTCGAAAACATTTGAGAGCGGCGGGCGTCACTCTGAGACGGGAAAACACGCCCCACCTGGTTATCGCAACTCGCAAATCTGTCAACGCTGCAGCAAAAAAAAAAAAAAAAAAAAAATTAAACTGTGAGCGGCCGACGATTCTGTAAAGATCAAATATGAATAATTGCATTCCCTGAGATTAAATTCGACAATTTCGAAAACGTTTTAACACCTAATACGCCAGGCGACGGCGCGAAAGGGGCGGAGAAGGCGTGGAGAACCTTTTACTATTGTCATAGTCACTGAATTCTGATCACGGACCGGTACCAATGGGCGACGGCGCTTGCCGATATAACCGAAACAAGACCCCCAAATCATTCAATATACCGCCTCCGAATACAAATGGTGTCACCGAAAGACCCCCCCAAATTATTCCCATAGGGGCCATATCACCCCTCACCTTTTCTGCTATACTCTTCTCTTCAAAAGCTAGGTAATCAGCAAAGACCGTGGGGGGAAAAAAAAGAGCATTCAATCAATACAACTATCAAAAGGTAATTCTTTTCTGCCCCCCCCCCCCCCGAACAATGCTGCCCCATGCACCTGCCTAGATAGTAAACACAGCTCTAGGGGGATGAAGAATTTAATTAGGCAAGCTGAGATCATTGACTGTGCCGAGACTGAACATTGGATTATGGCAGATACCCGCCGCATTCTTTGTCCTCTTTTGTTGCCGTCCAGAACCTGCCAGTTTGTTTCAGAACTGGCGAAAGCCGCGCAGGCCGGGAACCCAGCAGCTTCAACACCCCCCCCCGATGACCCCCCCCCCCCCCCCCCCCGGGATTATAGAAGCTAAGAACTGAAATCTGAGTTCTCGGAGTAGACCTTCTACCAGCAGAAGCAAATGCTGAGCTCCTGCCCAGAGACCCTCCAGGGTTCTCCTACGTCGTTAGGATTTCCTCCGTTTAGTTAAAGTTTATTTACCAATGGCATCGGTCCCAAATCACGACCGGTACGTGGACGCAGCGGGCGCAGCCCCCGAGGCCGGGAGCTGCACCCCCATACATCGGCGCCAATGTTTTCGGACCTGTCGCTGCTTCATCAGAGGTTCTACTCATACAACTCGCTCCAATCACTTTTCTCCTATTAGTTTACCACTTTAGGGCCTCCACTCATCTGGGCAATGTGAAGCCAGCAGGAAAATAAAAAAGAATAAAAAAAGTTAAAAAAATATATTAGGTTCCCCCATTACGTAACCAAAGAGACAAGTTTGTATTCTGGGGCCTGGCAGATTTTAAAGTTTTAATTGACCTTAAATCAAGGCAAGCGGTCGGCTTAAATCAAGGCAATGTGGTACTGATACAATATATAAACAAACACAAATTAATTATATATATATATATACAGTATGGGGGCTGCAAATTTTTTGAGTTTTAAATGACCCTAAATCAAGGCAAAGGGCCGGCCTTTCAGAGGCATAGACAACCCTGAATGTGGCACTGAAACAATACATAAACAAGCAATAAGTAATTTTATATACACACTATATATATATTAAAAATATAAAAATGTAATCAAAATATTGAGAATAAGTATATATATATAAGTCTCTCTCTATATAGAGAGACTTATTTGCAGACTTATTCTCAATATTTTGATTATATTTTTATTTTGGATGATACAAAAATATTTATGAAAAAATATATAACGTAAAATATATATGAATATAATATGAATATATAACTATATTTTTATATATATATATGTAGACTTATTCTTAATAGTTTGATTATATTTTTATTTAGAATGATACAGAAATATTTATAATATATATATAATACTATATATATATATATATATATATATATATATATATATATATATATATATATATATATATATATAATACTCTATAAAAAAAAATATATAACGTAAAATATATGTGAATATAATATGAATATATAAATATATAAATATATATATATATATATATATATAGATATATATATATATATATATATATAGACTTATTCTTAATATTTTGATTGTATTTTTATATTTGATACAGAAATATTTATAAAAAATATATAACATAAAATATATATGAATATATATATATATATATCTATATCTATATCTAGATATAGATATAGATATATATATATATATATATATATATATATATATATATATATATATATATATATATATATATATTATATATATAGAGAGAGAGAGAAAGATATATCTATATATATATAATATAGAATATAGACTTATTCTTAATATTTTGATTATATTTTTATTTTGAATGATACAGAAATATTTATCAAATATATATATATGTATAATATAAAATATATAAATATAATATAAATATATATATATTCTTTCTTTTTTCCATGTCTGGGTATTATAAATATTTTTGTATCTTCCAAAACAATGTTTTCTTTTTTCTTAAATTCAATAAAAAGCATTTAAAACCAAACAAAACAAAAATTTAATCAAAATATATAGAATAAGTCAACAATAAGTCGTCGATATGACGAAGAGAAGGTTTGTATCCTCCTTGAAAGATTATTTCATACTTTTATAAATATTTACAAAAAACGTATTCAACTTGATTGTTACATCTATCTATCTATCTATCTATCTATCTATCTATCTATCTATCTATCTATCTATCTATCTATCTATCTATCTATCTATCTATCTATCGTTTTATCTATGTAACTGTCATCTACGTATCTATTTATTACAGGGACTAATACATAGACAGCTTGAGCTTGATAGATACATACATAGATACATTGTATACTTATACATATAATAATCTAAATATATATCAAATGTTTCATGCATTTTTTATCTTCTGCATGTTATAAGAAAATGAATTATTAATAAGATCTCTGTATTTTTTTTTTTTAAAAAAAGGTTCTACACCGCACAATTTGATAACAGCCACTTAAATGCTTTATAATTGTCTAATATATTCACAGTGAATATTCTCACAGATAAAGGCTGGAGCGCAGACAGGAATATTGGGCGGAGGGGGAAGACACTGAATTATGGATTTTAGCTGGTAGAGGGCTGAAAAAAAAAAAAGACTCAGAAATATCAGAATTTATGGGAAGCGTCACTGGTGACTGCTCTCCGAGCGGATGTCTTCTCTGCCTGTGACGGAGCGTTTGTGATTTAACATGGATGACCGAGCGCTGGCGGAGATGGATGTCCGGGAATTTAATACAGCGATAGAATAAGGCGCTCCAGTTTACATTCAACAACATCTGAAATCTCCAAGTCACAAATACAGCTTCACAGGAAAATCTAATTACCCTCAGAAAGAGATTACTGGCATATTATTATTATTTTTTTTTTGTGCGTTTACGGGTAGTTGGAAATCCTGGGCATTCATAATGAAATGACACTCAACTTAAAGGCTCTATTTTCCCCCAATAAATACATGTTTAAAAATTTAAATACAACATGTCTATTCTTAAGTAGCGTTTATTTTAAAATCGCAAAAAAAAAAACACGTATGGGCGCCGCTGAATTTAACTTGCCGTGTGCGTGCCGTGGAAAATTGGAATATTTATCTTCTGACATGTAAACGTATAAACAATATTAAAAAAAAAAAAAAAAAACACTTAGATATTCTGGGAATTAACATTTTTACAAGAATGCTTGAAAGCCAAATAAAAAAAAAAAAAAATTAAGCGTGATTGAAAAAAAAAATAAAAAAATAAAAAAAAGAATAAAAAAAAAATAAAAACAGTGTCTGATTTGTTCTTTCCAGTATTCAGTTTCAAAAAGTTCTTCCTTATGCAATTAGATGTGATTAGTTATTACTCTGTCTGGGATTTATTCTAATAAGGAGTGAACTGTGAGAGGGGTGCAATTCAAAACACAAGGCCCAAGTCCTCGCCGAGCGACCTCAGACGCGTGATGGAAAATTCACGCCTTTCTTTCTGATTGTTAGACCAGAATTAGAAAGAGCGTTACATTGTTATATCACATTTCCGAGGAATGTATGCAGCATCCTACAAAACAAAACCTAAACAGCTTACAAGACAACCAAATAGACAAACCAATATAAAACTGGGCATCAGCTTCCCCTGCCCAGATCAATTATTTGGATATTTTACACATAAATAGATAAATAAAAAAAAATCTATCTATCTATCTATCTATCTATCTATCTATCTATCTATTTCTTACTTCACATCTCAGCACCAAAAAAAATAAATCAGATGTACTGTCTAGCCAGAACTTATTAAAAACAAATAAATAATCACATGTTAAAAAAATAAAAAATAAAAAAATGACAAGATTCAACCTGTTATTATTTAACCCATCATCTTTGCAGAGTTGAAATACATTTAAGAACGCCTGAGAAAATTTCACAACATATTTATGTAAAAAAAGTATCCCGTCAGGTGTAAGGCACAAAATAAAAAAAAGTTGCATGAAATTAATATCAATCATTAGCTATAAAATATGTTTCTGTAATCAACACCATCGACAACTCACGATTAGCTTTAGCATTTTTTTTTTTCATTTTAATTTGAGGCCAAATGTCAGTATTTTTTTTTTTTTTAATTAAGTGATTTGTTAATAGGCAAAAAAAAAAAAAAAAGTTACATCCTGATAGTTAATGTCATTCCTTGTCTAATAATAATAATAATAATACTTCCTAACTGACTGTTAAAATAGTTTTAACAGTCAGGAAGCAAATAAATAAGCTTATAAACAAAATCTTAAAAAATAATTTTTTTTTTTCACCTTTATAAATATTGCACGCCGGCACCTTCTACACACAAAGCAATTACGCCCCATTTTGAAAAAGTGTTTATTTTCTTTGTGTTTTTTTTTTTTTCTTCTTTTTTTTTCTTTTTTAATACAACAAATAAAATATTGCTCCCATATAAATTCTAAACTAAACTTGTTCAACAAAGAAACATTAACAATATTTTGTGTTGACATGTATTTAATTTTCAGACAACTTTTTTTTTTTTTTTTCTTTAAACAGACTGCAGAATTTATTGAAAATAAATAATTGGCAACTGTAATAGGCAATTTGAATAAAATTGTTGAAAAAAGCAACCTTTAATGAAAATAGTGTTTATTATACATCAGATACTAAATGAATAAAGTAAATGATCTTTTTTATTTTTTTAACTTTTTTTTTTTTAAATTAACTTCAAAAAAAGTTTTAATATACAAAACTGTACACTTATAAAGTTGGCAGAAATTATTTTTGTTGATTGTTTTCTATTTTTTTTTTTTTTTAGGGGGGGGAGAGGGGGGGCTGAAATTTAGCTCCTTAGAGAGAAGGCGTGAAAATGCCACAATGAATTGTAGTGAGGATGAAACCAGCGGTGTCTTTTTCTCCAGTGACCGCAAAACAAGGGCCACAAAAGATTGTGGATAACAGGGGCAAAGAGGGAACTTTCAACCAGGGCAGCTTTTGTGTTTCTGGATACAAATAAGGCAATTGTAGCATTATGTGTGGAGGATTAAAAACACCAGGAAAACACTGAGCCAGGCTTAAGTGCAATGAAGATATGTAGACTGAACAACAATTAAAGTAAGTGCTCTGCTATAAAAAAAAAAAAAATAGAAAAAAAAAGAAATTTTTTTAATTCTATGATAGGAAAAAAAAAAAAAAATGAAAAAAAAAAAAACAAGAAAAAGAAAGAAAGAAAAGAGAAGTTTTTTTAAATTTTATTTTACTATCATAGTTGGTATTACTCCTACTTATTTTTATTGCTCCCATCATTTTTTTTTTTTTTTTTTTACTAATGTTTCTGTTCTTGTTGGTGCCATTATGGCAATGCTATTATTTTGTTTTACTATCAGTAATGATAATAATAAAAAATAATAGCATAATAAATAAAATGTTACATGTTTTCAAAATGATTGAATGCAGAGATAAATAAATAAAAAAGGAGGAAAAGCAGAGATTTTTTTTGTTGTTTTTACAAAAATAGTAACATAGTAACATGTAAAAAAAAATGTTGATTGAATAGCAGGAACGAGAGAGAGAGAGAGAGAGAGAGAGCGCGAGAGAGAGAGAGAGAGAGAGAGAGAGAGAGAGAGAGAGAGAGAGAGGAGAGAGAGAATATTAACTATTTAAAAAAAAAATCTGAATATATGACAAGAGAAAGAGAAAGGGGAGGGGTGTTATTAAGAATTATTTTACAAAACGATTTTTTTTCCAAAAAGTATTTGAATGAATGGGAGGAGACACAGTGAGAGGGTACAGAATGAGTCATTACAAAAACAAATCCTGAAAGAAAAAAGTGAGGGGGGGGGGGTTGTTCTTAAAATGATTTTACAGAAATAATACGAATAGGAGAAACGCAGAATAAGGGTTTACAGAAGTAGTAGTACAGTCAGGGAGTGTACTCTCAGCAGGTATACTGGGAATGTTAACAGTAAATTTAACACTCCTGGGTTAAATACAGACCAAATTTTGGGAGCAAAAAAAATTAAAATAAAATTTAAAAAATTGAAAAATTCTGGGAGCAAAAAAAAATGGAAAAAGGAAAAAAAAAATAACATTAAATTTAACACTCGTGTGATAAATACAGACCAAATTTTGGGAGCAAATAAAAAAATAGAAAAAAAGAACAAAAAATAAAGATAAAAAAAATAAGATGAAATAATTTGTTCTTTTAGCTAATGCTCACAATATTTGCATGTGTCTGACCACATGGATATTATAAATAAGAAATAAAAAAATAATAATTATTGATCAGTGGGGTAAGGTGTGCAAGGGCACATTTTTTTGTCCCCAGTATTCTGCCACCACTGGCAGAACATTCCATAGACACCGCTGGGACCAGTGACATCTGTGAATTTTGATTGCAGCAAGAGAACAAAACCCAAAGAGAGAGAGAAAGGGGGGGGGGGAGGAGAGGTCTGAGAACACCCCCCCCTCCCTCCCCTCCCCAGACCTACAGAGACCCCTCTGTCACACCGAACCTCTTCCATATACAACAAAAAGCTACAAAATAAAAATATATAAGATGCATAATGATATGTGATAGTGAATACATGACATGCAGCAATGCTCCATAGACAGCCTTGGATTATACATAATGCTAGGACATACAGAAGATACACTTGTGGGGTTTTTTTTTGTAAGCCTGGAAACTCTTTAAAAGAAAAAAAAAAAAAAGAAAAAAAAGAAGAAAAAAGAAATTGTTGCAGAAGAAGAAGGTGGATGGTTTCCATCTCAGATCTTGGACCATCTCAGATCTTGGGATAGTAAAAGGCACCTCCAGACAACAAGAAAATCCAATTCCCAGACTTTGAGGTTCTCCATAAAACAATGGCAACAGAAAAAAACAAAAAATAAAAAATAAAACTAATTTCTCTTTTTCTTTTTTTTTCTCTCTAATAAAAGGAAGGTCACCTGATAAGATTCTGCTGTGGTCAAGGCGCTGGAAGGCAGAGAGGCACACAAGTCTCTGGGAGAGGACAAGACAAGAAGTGTCCAGTAAACAGCTTGGCTAAAATAGGTCATTATGGTATTGCCATGTCTGGAGCTCCAAGCTCCTGGAGTCTTCTACTGAATTTTATTTTGTATAAAGTCTCTTTTTTTTCTTCTTCTTCCTCCAGAAGAGAATATAAGTTAAGAAAAAGCTCTTTTATTTTTTTAGGAAAAATCCACAGACCATGTTGTCCAGGTGTCCTCTGGTCAGAGATCATGACAGGATGAGTCTGATTTGACGCTATGGGAGAAAACTTCGAGTTGTTGGGGGTCTCCTGGTGGGGTCATCCTTTTCTCTTTCTGTCTCCTGTTACAGAACCAGACCCGGACCACCTCCTTCTCCAGCTGCAGGCTGTCTGCCAGGGAAGAGATCTCCTGGGCTGCAGGTTTGGGGCATTTGAGAAAGTGGGTCTCCAGCACCCCCTTGACACTCACCTCTATGGAGGTCCTCTTCTTCCTTTTCCTGCCCTGAGCTGCGATCTTGTCTATGCTGGTGGGGCTCCCAGTGGAGGAGTCAGCCTCCTCCAGCCACTTGTTCAGAAGGGGCTTCAGCTTGCACATGTTCTTGAAGCTGAGCTGGAGGGCTTCGAACCTGCAGATGGTGGTCTGGGAGAAGACATTCCCATAGAGGGTGCCCAGTGCCAAGCCCACGTCAGCCTGGGTGAAGCCCAACTTGATCCTCCTTTGTTTAAACTGCTTGGCAAACTGCTCCAGCTCGTCGGAGGTGGGGGTCTCCTCGTCGGAATGGTCCTGGCAGTGGTGGCTGCTCAGCTCCCCATGCTCGTTGGCATCTCTGAGCACCGGGTGTAGGCTCTGGGTGCTGACAGTCTGGGGTGGTGGTGGGGTGAGGGCACCATGGTCTAGCATGCCACTTACACTGAAGCCAGACTGGGAGTAGAGGGCCTGGGCGCTGGAGGTCAGAGAGGGGTTGTTGTGGACGGGGCTGCCCCCCCAGGCGTTCGGGTGGTTGGCATGGGGCGACCTGTGGTGGATGATGGCTCCTAGCTGGAGGTCCTCTCTGCCAGGCTTGATGTCCTGCTGCTCCAGGACGCTGCTTGCCCAAGGGTTGGCATCGGACAGGCTGCTCATCCAATGGTGCCCCAGAGGGTGGCCATTGCTGGGCATCCCCTGCAGGTAGTCGGTCTGCAGCAGCTTCTGGGGGTTCCTGAAGGGGCTTCCCTGCTGCATGCTACCAGGATCTGCATGGACCAGGGATGGGCTGCTCAGAATGCTGTAGGGATTGGAGGCAGCTGTGGCCATTTCGGCTCCCTGCCAGTCAGAGTGTGGCACAGGCTCCAGCCTCTGACATCTACAAGGTAAGGGGAGCCTGATCAGTGACAGCACCCCCAGCCAATGGGGACCGCCGGGGGGAGGGACTCTGCCTGCACAGCAGCCTGGCACTGGCAGGGGTTAACTGCTGCTGAGGAGGAAGTCTTCATTGGCTCCTGAGAGTCCCGGGGATTAACCCTTCCCTGCCTGCAGGGGAGAGCAAGGAATCTGGAAATATTCTCCACTGCCTGCCTGAAAATTCACCCCTTCCCAAAATATTCACCTCCTTCCCTAAATATTTTTCCCTTCCCTAAATATTCACCCCCTTCCCTAAATATTATTCCCTTCCCTAAATATTCACCCCCTTCCCTAAATATTCTTCCCTTCCCTAAATATTCACCCCCTTCCCTAAATATTCTTCCCTTCCCTAAATATTCACCCCCTTCCCTAAATATTATTCCCTTCCCTAAATATTCACCCCCTTCCCTAAATATTATTCCCTTCCCTAAATATTCACCCCTTCCCTAAATATTCTTCCCTTCCCTAAATATTCACCCCCTTCCCTAAATATTCACCCCCTTCCCTAAATATTCTTCCCTTCCCTAAATATTCTTCCCTTATATATTTACCTGCTTCCCTAAACATTCACCCATTTCCCTAAATATTAACCCCTCCATCCTAAACATTCTTCCCGTCAATGTCAAATACTCCTTTTCCTAAATATTCTTCCCTTCCCTAAATATTCATTCACCCATTCATTCTAAACATTCACACCCGTCCATGCTAAAAACTGCCCCTTCCTAAATATTACCCCTCTTCCTAAATGTTCACCCCCTTCCTAAATATTCACCCCCTTCCTAAATATTCTCCCCTTCCTAAACGTTCACCTCTTCCTAAATGTTCAACCTTCTTAAATATTAACCCCCTTCCTAAAAGTTCACCCCTTCCTAAATGCTCACCCCCTTCTTAAATATTAACCACATTCCTAAATGTTAACCCCTTCCTAAAAGTTCACCCCTTCCTAAAAAAATCACCCCCTTCCTAAACGTTCACCCCCTTCCTAAAAAATCATCCCCTTCCTAAATGTTCACCTCTTCCTAAATATTCACCCATTCCTAAATATTCACCCCCTTCCTAAATGTTCACACGTGCCTAAATATTAACCCCTTACTAATGTTCAGTCCCCTCCTATATGTCCCCTCACTTCCTAAATATTCACCCATTCAAAACATTCTCACCCGTCCATGCTAAATACTGCACCTCCTAAATATTCACCCTTCCTAAAGGTTCGCCACCTTCCTAAATGTTTATCGCTTCATCCTTAACAATCCCTTCTCAATATTTTACCCCCCCCGCCCCCCCCAATCCTAAACATTCTCACCCTCTCACCCGTCCATGCTAAATACTCCCCCCCTCCAGATATTCATCCCTTCCTAAATATTCACCCCTCTATCCTAAACATTCACCCCCATCCACCTTAAATGCTGCCTTTCCTAAATACCCCCTCCCCCTAAATATTCACCCTTTAAAAAATTATTTACCCTTCCATTCTAAGCACTC
Source organism: Aquarana catesbeiana (assembly GCA_037953035.1). Lineage (NCBI taxonomy): Eukaryota > Metazoa > Chordata > Amphibia > Anura > Ranidae > Aquarana > Aquarana catesbeiana. The sequence goes on from JBBHAA010003198.1 coordinate 203,672, forward strand.
TTCCTAAATATTCACCCCTCCATTCTATAAACACCCTCCCCTTTCCATCCTGAATACTCATCTTTAAACCCCTTCATTTACCATCTCATTCCACCCCCCCTTCCATCTTAAAAACATTACCACCCCCCCTTTCAAAAATTGTCAACCCCTTATTAAATATGTATCCCCTCCATCCAAAACATCCTTCCTAACTATTCACCCCTCCATTCTACCCCTTTAATCTTAATGGCACCCCTTCCTAAATGCCCCTTCCTAAATATTCACCCCCTTAATACATATTCACCACTTCTATCCTAAAAATCTACCCCTCCAGCCTAAATATTCACCCCTTCATCCTAAATATTCATCCCTTCATCCTAAATATTCACCACCGCCTTACTACACATTACCCCTCTTTCTTAATATTCACCCTCCATCCTAAACATGAACACCCTCCCATCCTAATTCCCTTATAACCCCAAACCTAAATATTCACCCTATCTTTAATATTCACCCCTTCATCCAAATGTTTCACCCTATCCACCCTAAACATTCACCTCTTTATCCTCTATCCTTTATCCTCAGTTCATACTGGCACATTAATCCTTCTTCTAAAATATTTACCCCCCCCCCATCCCATCCCATCCCATCCCATCCCCAGCTCTGAGCCCTCCAGCAGTATTCAGTCCTCCTGTCCCATCCTAGGACTTCCTATGGGTCCCATCGCTCTCTTCACACCCTGTAATGAGGGGCTTGTGCCCCCCCCCCCCCCCCCCCCAATTGCCGTTAATCATAAAATACATGCGTTTGTTACAAAGTGTATTTTGCTTTCATTTCACAGTTAAAATATTGCATTGTTTTTTTGTATCTCTTGGGTTTATCCCTCCATTTTTTTCCTCATTTGTGTCGCACAGGTTCCCCATCCTCCAGGCAGCGAAAAAAAAACAAAACACAGAAAATAGGCGAATCTGCCCGACCTAAGCGGCGGTTTGTCGCAGCCCCTCCGCGCCTGGCTGGATGTGTCGCCGATTCCTCGGCTGACAAAGTGACCTTCTGCTGCAGAACGGGAGGCGAGCCCGGCGACTAATTCTATTCGCACTTATAGAAGAAGCGCCAGAGCTCTTATTGGTTTGGAAATTCCATGAAATATATTGCTGTGCTCCCAGGTTAAGCTTGATTTAAATTAGCATACATTTTCATCTGTTTAGTGGAATAAAAGAAGCGAGCATAGAGCGCCGGGCTCATTAATTCCCAGACTGTGAGCAGCTCACAGGGGGCTCCGAGGGGCCACAATCCCCCCCCCCCATATCTGATCCGGGGCCCCGGACACACTGCATGCCTGGGACCGGCTCTGGAGGTAACTACCAGCCCCAACCCCGGATTTCTTTATATTCCCTGCGACCAATTCTGCCTGGAAATGGTCACTTTGTTATCATTTGTATCACTTTAATTGTGAGTATTGGGGGGGGGGGGGGGGTTGTCGGGGGTGAAGTGTCGCACTGTGTACAGTGACTGAGAGATTAGAGGAATATTTATTAAGAAGAATGTTGGGGGTCACCCTGCAATATGTGGGGGGCTGCCTTGTCTGTTCTTCACTCAGCTCTGCGCTGGGGGTGGGGGTGGGGGGGGCAAGTTGCAGGTTGTATATAAAATGTCACATGGGGGGGGAGTAGTTGTGTGCACTGTGATGTGTAATAGGTTATATATATGAAAAAAGAGGAGTGTAGAAGGTTATATATGGTAAATAATATGTGTATATATACATTGTATACAGAAGAGTGTAGAAGGTTATATAAAATATGTGTATATATACATTGTATACAGAAGAGTGTAGAAGGATATATATTTCATATATGTTGTATAAAATATGTGTATTTACTTTAGTATTGTAGAAAGATATATATATATATATAATATATATATATATATATATATATATATATATATATATTATGTGCAGAGGAGTGTAAGAGGTTATATATCATATAAAATAAAAATAAAATATGTACATGTCCATTGTATAAACAGTATTATATATATATATATATTGTGCAGAGGAATGCAGAAGGTATATATATAGATAGATATATATAGATAGATATCTATATATCTATCTATATATCTATATATAGAGAGAGAGAGATATACATTGTATATACAGTATGTGCAGATGAGTGTACAACGTTATATATATCATATAAAATATGTAAATGAATACAAAGTATTAAAATATTGTAGAAGGTTGTATATTGTGTAATAATATAAATAATAATTATTATTATACAGGATTTATATTGTGCCAACAGTTTGCGCAGCGCTTTACAACATGGGGGCAGACATTACAGTTACAATACAATTCAATACCCGAGGGATCAGAGGGCCCTGATCTGTAGAGCTTACAATCTAGAGATATGTGTATGTTCATTGTAAAGAGAGAGGTGTAAGGTTGCCTATTGTATAAGAATATATTAATGAACCTTTAATGTAAAAGGTTGTATATTGCATAGAAATTGTGTATTCACATTCTATAGAGAGGATTGTAGAAGGTTGTATATATATATATATCTATATATATATAGATATATATATATAGATATATATAGATATATAAATAGGTAAAGGTACAATGTATACAAAGTATTGTAGAAGGTTGTATATTGTATAATATTAGGTGTATGTACCTTGTATAGAGAGAAGTGTGGAAGGTGGTATATTGTGTTACAGTTTGTGTATCCGCATTTTATAGCTTGTAGTTTAAATAGGTAATTGCTAAATATTGTATAGCTGGTTGCATATTCCCATTGTAATTCCCCAGTGTATACTGTGTAACAGTTTGTATAGCTGTATAAAGCACAGACATGCTGGGTGTATGATTTGTAGGTGGCTGCACGCTGTGTTACTATAGTTGTATAGTTGCATTGCATACAGAAAATTGTATAAGGTGGTATATTGTGTTAAAATTGTTTATTTACATTGTATATAGAGAAGTGTAGATTGTTGCATATTGTATATTAATTTGAATATGTACATTGTATACAGAGAAGTATAGAAGGTAGTATATTGTGTTTCATTTGGGTATCTGCATTTTATAACTTAGATTGTTATATATGGTATATCTAGTTGTATACTTGCATTATGTAGATGTGTGTATACTGTGTAATAGTTTATGTGGTTGTATAAAAATATGTGTATATACAAAGTATACAGAGTGTGTTAGAAGGTTGTATATTGTGTAATAATTTGTGTGGCTGCATTGTATACAGAGAAGTATATTGTGTAACATTTTGTGTAGTTGCGCTGTATACAGAGAATTGTAAAACATTGTACATTATCTAACAGTTTGTGTAACTGCACTGTATACAGACAAGTGTAGAAGGTTGTTTATTGTGCAACAATTTGTGTGGCTGCATTGTATACAGAGAAAGAAGTGTATTGTGTAACATGGTACACCCATGGCATGGTAACCCATAGAAACCAGTCCAATTCCAACAATTTGTGTAGTTGTGCTGTATACAGAGAATTGTAAAATATTGCACATTATCTAACAGTTTGTGTAACTGCACTATATACAGAGAAGTGTAGAAGGTTGTATATTGTAATAAAATCTGTGTATGTACACTGTATACATTGAAGTGTAGAAGGTTGTACATTGTGTTACAGGTTGTGTATCTGCATATTATAACTTGTAACTTAAAAAGTAGATTGTTATATAATGTATAACTAGTTGTGTAATCCCATCTGAATAGATGTGTGCATTCTGTATCTAGTTGTGTAAAGCAGAATCATGCTAGTGGTATGATTTGTAGAAGGTGGCATATACTGTGTAACTAATTTTGTAGCAGCATTGTATATAGAGAATTGTAGAATGTTATATATAGTATTAAAAATATGTGTATGTACATTGTATACAGTATAAGTGTAGAGGGTTATATATTGTGTTACAGCTTGTGTGTCTGCATTTTATAACTTGTAGATTGTTATATTTATATATATATATAAAACTAGTTGGGTACTTGCATTACATGAATTGAAGTGTAGACATGTGTATACTGTGTCTTAGTTTGCGTAGTAGTGTAAAGCAGAACCATGTCATTGGTATGATTTGTAGAAGGTGGCACACTGTGTAACTAGTTGTGTAATTGCATTGTATAGAGAGAATTGCAGAAGATTCTATATTGTGTAATAAATTGGCTGCATTGTATACAGATAAGTATTTTGTGTAATTGTACAAACATATGTGTATATACATTGTATATATAAAGTATTGTAGAAGGTTGTATATTGTGTAACAATTTGGCTGCATTATATACAGAGAAGTCTATTGTGTAACAATTTGTGTCATTGTATACAAATGTGTGTATTTACATTAGATACAGAGTTTTGTGGAAGGTTGTATAGTGTTTAATTATTTGCGTGGTTGAATTGTACTCTGTGTAACAGTTTGTGTAGTTGCCTTGTATACAGAGAAGCATATTATGTAACAATTTGTGTAGTTGCCTTGTATACAGAGAAGTATATTATGTAACAATTTGTGTAGTTGCCTTGTATAGAGGGAAGCGGAGAAGGTTGTATATTGTGTAGTAATCTGTGTGGTTGAATTGTATACAGAGAAGTCTATTGTGTAACATTTTGTGTAATTGTACAATATGTGTATATACATTGTATATAAGGTATTGTAGAAGGTTGTATATTGTGTAACAATTTGGCTGCATTATATACAGAGAAGTATATTATGCAACAGTTTGTGTCATTGCATTGTATAGAGGGAAGCGGAGAAGGTTGTATTTTGTTTAGTAATTTGTGTGATTGAATTGTATACAGAGAAGTCTATTGTGTAAAAATTTGTATAATTGTATAAAAAAAATGTGTATTTACATTACATACAGTTTTGTATATTAGTGGCTTTCTGTAGTAGAACATCTGTTGTGTGTTTGGTGGTTGTGGTAGCTGACAAGTGTCAGGCTGTATACTGTGTATATGGTATATATATGGTATGTATTTATGGCGTATATGGTATATATGGTATATATATGGTGTATATGGTATATGGTATATATATATATGGTATATATATGGTGTATATGGTATATATATGGTATGTATATGGTGTGTATGGTATATATATATATATGGTGTATATGGTATATATGTTATATATATGGTATGTATGGTATATAGTGCTGTTTAAGTGATCAGCAGGTGTGTAATACATTTGTCACTGTAGGCTGATGTACTAAAGGAGCAGAGAGTTCTCACTTTACAATGTGATGGTTCACTGATCTTAGTGAATACGGTGAAGCTGAGTTCATTTGAACAACCAATTGTGCAAAGGACAACCCCCCCCCCCCCTTAGAATTGTAATGAACACAGCTTCACCATATTTACTATCCTCAGTGAACAGCCTCCCCTCCATTAGTAGATCAGCCCTTCTATGATGTGTAATATCGTGTTCCGTTTCAATCAGTCGGTTGTTTAAATCCAGTTGTCGGCTCATTTTAATGAGAAGGGGGGAGGGGAGGGGAGGGGGGTTTCCATCAGACGTAATAAGAACTTCTGACCAAATCAGCTGGAATATTAATGGGAACGTGTGGAAATATTCGTATTGATCTGACTGAATTTTAATGTGTATGGCGCGGTCTGGTTTTCGCAGCGTTGATGCGCACGTATTATTAACCAACGCAGCGTGTGAGGTCATTTCCTGGTTATCGCCTCCTTAAAAACGATTAGAACGAACTGGGCGTGTGTGTGGCAGGATCACAGAACAAAAAAAAAAAAAAAAAAGAACGATCGTTTATAATAAAAAAGATGATCAGTTTAGAAAATGCCGGGAATGCCACCTGATCAGCATTAGAGCGGGCTCGCCACGAAAGCAAGGTATAGGTTTACAGCACTGGAACGATTGTAGTTGATCGATAAAATAAGACCAAAGATTCCAGCAGATTTCTGGGAGCGGTAGAAAACGTTCATGTCCGATTGTCACCTCTGGGGGGGGGGGGGAGATTTACTAAATCTGGAGAGTGTAAAATCTGGTGCAGCTCTGCAAAGAAGCCAATCAGCTTCCAGGTTTTATTGTCAAAGCTTCATTGAACAAGCTGAAGTCAGAAGCCGATTGGCTCCCACATACACCGGATTCTGAGTGCTCCAGTTTTAGGAAATCCCCCTCCCCCCTCCTTGTGTGGAGGGAGAATGACCAACATTTTTCAGCCACAAGCCGTAAAATTGAGGTGCAAAATTTTTTCCCCCAAAATTTTCCAGATTATTGGATATTGATTTCATTCTGTATTTCCTGTGTCAGTCGATCGCGGTCCTTCCTGGCTCTGTGAATGACGCAATTTGTTGTACGGTATAAAGATAGAAGAGTGACGGCAGAAAAGGACCGAGCGGACCATCGAGTCTCTGCCCCGTGGTTTGGTTTCTTTCTTTGATTTTCTAATTTTTTTTACTCTTTTTGTCTGAGTATTGATCTTTGCTTGTCCCAAATCCACTTACTGTTGACTGACTCACCTCTGCTGGAAGTCTGATCCAAGTATCAATTACTTTTTTCGGTACAATAATTCTTTCAAAGATTAGTTCTGAACTTTCCTTTTGCTAGTTTGAGGTCACCTCCCCGTCTTCTTGATCTCTGCTTCAGATTGAAAATCCTGCCCTCCTGAACCGTATTCACACCCTTCGTGTATTAAAGAGTTTTAATTATGTCTCCCCTTTCCACTCTGTACATGTTAAGTTCCTGCAGTCTCTCCCGATATGTTCTATCATCTTATCAACATCTTTGAGATCTCCAGAATTAGACACAGTATTCTAATTGAGGTATAACTAAAGATCAATATAGAGGAATCAGGACCTCCTTCCTCCCGCTGGTGACCCCTCTAGTGATATAAAGATCTATATAGAGGAATCAGGACCTCCTTCCTCCTGCTGGTGACCCCTCTAGTGATATAAAGATCTATATAGAGGAATCAGGACCTCCTTCCTCCTGCTGGTGATCCCTCTAGTGATATAAAGATCTATATAGAGGAATCAGGACCTCCTTCCTCCTGCTGGTGATCCCTCTAGTGATATAAAGATCTATATAGAGGAATCTGGACCTCCTTCCTCCTGCTGATGACCCCTCTAGTGATATAAAGATCTATATAGAGGAATCGGGACCTCCTTCCTCCTGCTGGTGACCCCTCTAGTGATATAAAGATCTATATAGAGGAATCAGGACCTCCTTCCTCCTGCTGGTGACCCCTCTAGTGATATAAAGATCTATATAGAGGAATCAGGACCTCCTTCCACCTGTTGGTGATCCCTCTAGTGATATAAAGATCTATATAGAGGAATCAGGACCTCCTTCCTCCTGCTGGTGACCCCTCTAGTGATATAAAGATCTATATAGAGGAATCAGGACCTCCTTCCTCCTGCTGGTGACCCCTCTAGTGATATAAAGATCTATATAGAGGAATCAGGACCTCCTTCCTCCCGCTGGTGACCCCTCTAGTGATATAAAGATCTATATAGAGGAATCAGGACCTCCTTCCTCCTGCTGGTGACCCCTCTAGTGATATAAAGATCTATATAGAGGAATCAGGACCTCCTTCCTCCCGCTGGTGACCCCTCTAGTGATATAAAGATCTATATAGAGGAATCAGGACCTCCTTCCACCTGTTGGTGATCCCTCTAGTGATATAAAGATCTATATAGAGGAATCAGGACCTCCTTCCTCCTGCTGGTGACCCCTCTAGTGATATAAAGATCTATATAGAGGAATCAGGACCTCCTTCCTCCTGCTGGTGACCCCTCTAGTGTTATAAAGGTCTATATAGAGGAATCAGGACCTCCTTCCTTCTGCTGGTGATCCCTCTAGTGATATAAAGATCTATATAGAGGAATCAGGACCTCCTTCCTCCTGCCGGTGACCCTCTAGTGATATAAAGATCTATATAGAGGAATCAGGACCTCCTTCCTCCTGCCGGTGACCCCTTAGTGATATAAAGATCTATATAGAGGAATCAGGACCTCCTTCCTCCTGTTGGTGATCCCTCTAGTGATATAAAGATCTATATAGAGGAATCAGGACCTCCTTCCTCCTGCTGGTGATCCCTCTAGTGATATAAAGATCTATATAGAGGAATCAGGACCTCCTTCCTCCCGCTGGTGACCCCTCTAGTGATATAAAGATCTATATAGAGGAATCAGGACCTCCTTCCTCCTACTGGTGACCCCTCTAGTGATATAAAGATCTATATAGAGGAATCAGGACCTCCTTCCTCCTACTGGTGATCCCTCTAGTGATATAAAGATCTATATAGAGGAATCAGGACCTCCTTCCTCCCGCTGGTGACCCCTCTAGTGATATAAAGATCTATATAGAGGAATCAGGACCCCTTCCTCCTGCTGGTGATCCCTCTAGTGATATAAAGATCTATATAGAGGAATCAGGACCTCCTTCCTCCTGCTGGTGATCCCTCTAGTGATATAAAGATCTATATAGAGGAATCAGGACCTCCTTCCTCCTGCTGGTGATCCCTCTAGTGATATAAAGATCTATATAGAGGAATCAGGACCTCCTTCTTCCTGCTGGTGACCCCTCTAGTGATATAAAGATCTATATAGAGGAATCAGGACCTCCTTCCTCCTGCTGGTGATCCCTCTAGTGATATAAAGATCTATATAGAGGAATCAGGACCTCCTTCCTCCTGCTGGTGATCCCTCTAGTGATATAAAGATCTATATAGAGGAATCAGGACCTCCTTCCTCCTGCTGGTGATCCCTCTGGTGATATAAATCTATATAGAGGAATCAGGACCTCTTTCCTCCTGCCGGTGACCCCTCTAGTGATGGCCCCCAGAATTCTGTTCACTTTCCCCATTGCCAGGCCACACTGTTTGCAGTTGATTATTAAACAGCATTGAGGGCCTCCAGGCATGATTATTATAATTAGGTCTGGCTCACCCCGGGCACGTTTACCTGCTTTTCAGTTTAATTTTTAAACCTTTAAACCATCCAAACTCACAGACGGGAAGAGCGCATTGCATTGCAGTGTGTCGGGAATTGTCCCTCGTGCTGCATTCATGTGAGTTGATCTGATCCAGTCAAAAAAAATGATCGTGCGACGTAATGCAACGTTCCTAAAATTCACGCCGGCGTACGTCATCACGAAGCGAGAATTCCTGAATTCTGCGATGGATGAAGCCGGTTGTGTGCGCTCGTGTGGTGTGCTGTGATCGGTGTTTGGATATTGAGCAGAGCGTATATTCAGGTGATTTTAAAGGCTTTTTTTTTTTTTGGTGCTTATTTTGGACATTTTTTCCCCCATGTTTTAGGAAATTAGTAATAATGTGCCATTCAGGAGCTTTTTTTGGGGGGCTCCATAGACTTTTATTATGGTAGTTGCCTGAAAAACGCGTGTAACACGAATATTTCGCCCTATTTTTTTTCAGTTGCTCCCGTTGAAGGCCATGGGGCGTCACTAAAATGCCCAAATCTGTCTGAAGAAGCTGCTGTACTTTTTCGAGCGACGGGCACTTGAGTGCTCAGGTGTGAACATTTAGAACAATGGGGACAAAGCGAAAAATGCCCGGGTGAGAATGGCGCCTTTGGTTGTGTGTGTGATGGAGGTTGTATCTGTTCATCACTTTGTGTGTGTTGAGTGGGAGTGTTAGAGGTGATTGCTGGAGCTGTAATAGAGATTGTGTGTCTTTGTATAAACCTTCCAGTGATTTCCCTGAGCTATGAGGGGGTAATAGGATTGTTGTGGTGACCCCCCCTCCTCCGCAGCCCCTATATCCCCCCCCCCCCATTGTCACCTCTCCTTCCCCGCTGGATTTATTCTATAGTGTTATAGTGTGTGCAGCAGAATACCCACCCTTATAAATAATCACATTTTGCTGAAATGAAGACAGGCACAGTTTTTGTTTTATCCAGCTGTATTTACTCCGTGCAACTTATAACATTCAAGTGAAAGATAAACACCAACATGTCACAAAAATAAAATAAAAAATACATTCAAAAACACAATCACTGTGTCAGAAAAAGGACCCCCCCTTATGTTAGTATTTAGTTGGACCCCCTGTTGCTGTAATTCCAGCCTTCAGTCTGTTGGGATTTGTTTCTACTAACTTTGCACATCTGGACTTTGCAATATTTGGCTGCTCTTCTTTGCAGAACGGCTCAGGTTTAGTTACATTTGATGATGAGCGTTTGTGGACTGCAGTCTTCAATCATTCCACAGATTTTCAATGGAGTTTAAGTCTGGGCTCTGAAAAGAACATTCCCAATCTTCACCCAAAACCAGGGTGTGCTCATTGGTGGACGTTCCCCGCCTTCTCCTCCAACCACTGTGTGCTCATTGGTGGACATTCCCCGCCTTCTCCTCCAACCACTGTGTGCTCATTGTTGGACATTCCCCGCCTTCTCCTCCAACCACTGTGTGCTTATTGGTGGACATTCCCCGCTTTCTCCTCCAACCACTGTGTGCTCATTGGTGGACATTCCCCGCCTTCTCCTCCAACCACTGTGTGCTCATTGGCGGACATTCCCCGCCTCCTCCTCCAACCACTGTGTGCTCATTGGTGGACATTCCCTGCCTTCTCCTCCAACCACTGTGTGCTCATTGGTGGACATTCCCCGCCTTCTCCTCCAACCACTGTGTGCTCATTGGTGGACATTCCCCGCCTTCTCCTCCAACCACTGTGTGCTCATTGGCGGACATTCCCCGCCTCCTCCTCCAACCACTGTGTGCTCATTGGTGGACATTCCCCGCCTTCTTCTCCAACCACTGTGTGCTCATTGGTGGACATTCCCCTCCTTCTCCTCCAACCACTGTGTGCTCATTGGTGGACATTCCCCACCTTCTCCTCCAACCACTGTGTGCTCATTGGTGGACATTCCCCGCCTCCTCCTCCAACCACTGTGTGCTCATTGGTGGACATTCCCCGCCTTCTCCTCCAACCACTGTGTGCTCATTGGTGGACATTCCCCGCCTCCTCCTCCAACCACTGTGTGCTGATTGGTGGACATTCCCCGCCTTCTCCTCCAACCACTGTGTGCTCATTGGTGGACATTCCCCGCCTCCTCCTCCAACCACTGTGTGCTGATTGGTGGACATTCCCTCCTTCTCCTCCAACCACTGTGTGCTCATTGGTGGACATTCCCCACCTTCTCCTCCAACCACTGTGTGCTCATTGGTGGACATTCCCCGCCTCCTCCTCCAACCACTGTGTGCTGATTGGTGGACATTCCCCGCCTTCTCCTCCAACCACTGTGTGCTCATTGGTGGACATTCCCCGCCTTCTCCTCCAACCACTGTGTGCTCATTGGTGGACATTCCCCGCCTCCTCCTCCAACCACTGTGTGCTGATTGGTGGACATTCCCCGCCTTCTCCTCCAACCACTGTGTGCTCATTGGTGGACATTCCCGCCTTCTCCTCCAACCACTGTGTGCTAATTGGTGGACATTCCCCGCCTCCTCCTCCAACCACTGTGTGCTCATTGGTGGACATTCCCCGCCTTCTCCTCCAACCACTGTGTGCTCATTGGTGGACATTCAATGCCTTCTCCTCCAACCACTGTGTGCTCATTGGTGGACATTCCCCGCCTTCTCCTCCAACCACTGTGTGCTCATTGGTGGACATTCCCCGCCTTCTCCTCCAACCACTGTGTGCTGATTGGTGGACATTCCCCGCCATCTCCTCCAACCACTGTGTGCTCATTGGTGGACATTCCCCGCCATCTCCTCCAACCACTGTGTGCTCATTGGTGGACATTCCCCGCCTTCTCCTCCAACCACAGTGTGCTTATTGATGCTGTGTGCTTTGGCTCATTGTTATGTTGGAAGGGAAACCTTCTCCCCATTGACAACTTTCTGCCAGCAGAGGGCAGCAGATTTTCTTCAAGAATTGATGGTATTTTGCCCCGCCCATTTTTTCTTCTATCCTGACAAATGCTCCAGTCCCTGCTATAGAGAAACACCCCCATACCAGGATATCACCACCCCCATAACAGGATGTTACCACCCCATAACAGGATATTACCACCCCCCATACGAGGATATTACTACCCCCATAACAGGATATTACCACCCCCCCATAACAGGATATTACCACCCCCCATAACAGGATATTACCACCCCCATACCAGATGATTACCGCCCCCCATAACAGGATATTACCACCCCCATAACAGGATATTACCACCCCCATACCAGATGATTACCACCCCCCATAACAGGATATTACCACCCCCATACCAGATGATTACCACCCCCCATACTAGGATATTACCGCCCCCCATACCAGGATATTACCACCCCCATTCCAGGATATTACTGCCCCCCATAACAGGATATTACCCCCCCATACCAGGATATTACCACCCTCATAGCAGAATATTAGTGTTGGCATTGTACAATCGGTCACACAAAATATTGTTGGCATTGTATAATCAGTTAGTCACAACAGTGTAATGCCCTGTACACACGATCGGACTTTCCAACGGAAAATGTGCGAACAGAGCTGTTGTCGGAAATTCCGACCGCGTGTTGGCTCCATCGGACTTTTACCATCGTAATTTCCGACGCACAAAGTTTGAGAGCAGGACCTAAAATTTTCCGACAACAAAATCCGTTCTCGTAAATTCCGATCGTGTGTACACAATTCCGACGCACGAAGTTCCACGCCTGCTCGGAATCAAGCAGAAGGAGCCGCACTGGCTATTGAACTTCATTTTTCTCGGCTCGTCGTACGTCTTGTACGTCACCGCGTTCTTGGCGCCAACTTTGTGCAACCGTGTGTATGCAAGAAGAGTTCGAGCCAACATCCGTCGGCAAAAAAAATCCCATGGATTTTGTTGTCGGAATGTCCGATCAACGTCCGATCGTGTGTACGCGGCATTAGTGTTGTACATTCGGTCGCACAAAATAGTGTTGGCGTTGTACAATCAGTTTCATACGATAGTTTTGGTCTTGTAAAATCCGTAGCACACAATATAGTTGGCGTTGTACAATCGGTCGCACACACCAGTGTTAGCGTTGTGCAGTCGGTCGCACGCCGTGGTCTGTGCGCTGCATGAACAGTTGCACACAATGCTGCTTTGTGTCATTAGTGGTCCCCTCGCTGTGTTTGTTGCTCCTCGGATTAAACGCGAGATTAATCCCAGTTTTAATACCCTGCAGAGGTGTTAGTGACCCCTCCCCCCCGCTGTGTGCGCAGTGCCGCTGTCCGTTCCCACAATATCACCATCCTGGCGGTGTGACCCCACCCCGGTGACCCCATCCTTGTACAGCTGGGTGTAGGACTGCTGTGACGGGGAAGGGAAGAGACGCCACAATACTTTACCGCCCTGTGACCTCCCAGCCCTCCAGGGTCCATTCATTTCATAATCTGTTTTATTCATTCCGCGTTTTGCAGTTTCATTCATTCTGCCTCATTCAGTAGCGTCGTACAAAGGGAAATGAGAACACGTACCGTAACCTATAGCAACGTGGTTTTCTCATCAGCTGATAGGCAGTGCTGGGACAAGGTCATCTAGAGCCCAGGGGCGAACATGCCAAAATGCACCCCCCCCCCCCCCCCCCCCAAGATGTATGAGCGTTATGTGTCAGCGAAACCCCCCCACTCCCCCCCCAAAAAAAGAAAAATCAAGCACCAATCTGCATGCTTGCCCCCTAAGCAAAATTCCCCCTTCTCCCAATACAAATCCAACCCCCCTACTGAAATTACCCCTCCCAGCACAAATCTTTGCCCCCCCCCCCATCTCAAATCCTCTCTCCCCATATGCCCCTAGCAAAAATCCCTACCTCCCCCCCAAAAAATGACCCCTCCTAGCACAAATCCTCTCCCCCAACTCCAAACACCCCCCCATTCCAGTATTTCCAATACAAATCCCCCCGCCCCAAACCCCCAACCTAGGAATAACCCCCCCCACAAATTCCCCATCCTAACACAAATCCTCTCCCCCCAACTTCAAACACCCCCCCTTTCCAGTATTTCCGGTACAAATCCCCCCGCCCCAAACCCCCAACCTAGGAATAACCCCCCCCCACAAATTCCCCATCCTAGCACAAATCCTCTCCCCCCAACTTCAAACACCCCCCCCTTTCCAGTATTTCCGGTACAAATCCCCCCGCCCCCAACCCCCAACCTAGGAATAACCCCCCCCCCACAAATTCCCCATCCTAGCACAAATCCTCTCCCCCCAACTCCAAACCCCCCCTTTCCATTATTTCCAGTACAAAATCCCCTGCCCCAAACCCCCAAACTAGCAATAATCCCCCCCACCACAAATTTCCCCTCCTAGCACAAATGCCCCCCCCCCCCAGTCATCCTTACTAGCACAAGTCCCCCTCTAAATAAAAAATACTTCCCCTCTATCATTTTACTTTTATAGCATAAACACCCCCAAATTCCCCCCCCAGCACAAATCCTCTCCCCCCATATGCCCCTAGCACAAATCCCTACTCCCCCCAAAAAATTTCCCCCTCCTAGCACAAATCCTCTCCCTCTGACTCCAAAAACCCCCCCCCCTCCCCTTTCCAGTATTTCCAGTACAAATCCCCCTGCCCCAAACCCTCAACCTAGGAATAACCCCCCCTCCACAAATTTCCCCCTCCTAGCATGAATCCTCTCCCCCGACTCCAAACACGCCTCCCTTTCCAGTATTTCCAGTACAAAATCCCCTGCCCCCAAACCCTCAACCTAGGAATAATCCCCCCCTCCACAAATTTCCCCTTACTAGCACAAATCCCCCTCTAAATAAAAAATATTCCCCTCTACTATTTTACTTTTATAGCATAAATACCCCCAAATCCCCCCCCAGCACAAATCCTCCTCCCCCACATCCCCCCCCCAGCACAAATCCTCTCTCCCCCCATCCCCACTCCCATCACAAATCCCCCCCAAATCACTATTCCTAGCACACCGCCCCACATTTTCTGTCGCCCCCCCACATTTCCCTTCTCAACACAAATCACCTCTCTCCCCCCCCTCCCTTGTTGTGGTGCCCCTCCCCACCTCACATGATACTTTAGTGCCCAGGGCAGCCACCCCCTCTCTTGCCCACCCCTCGCCCCTCCCCCCTCGCCCCTCCCCCTGGGTGTAGGGCTTGATTTACTAAAGGTAAATAGGCTGTGCACTTTTGCAAGGGAGTTTCCCCCCCCCCCCAGAGCTTAGTGAGTGTGGGGGAAATGTCACGTTGCACTTTGCTTGCACATGATTGGATGATGGAAGCCAGCTGAGGTTTACCTCATTTTCTAAGCACTGGGGGGAAAATGTCCCTACAAAGTGCAACTTCCCCTGCAAAATGAACAGTCTCTTTGCCTTAGTAAATCCAGCCCATCGCTTCTGTTATAAATCATTACAGTTGCTGCTGCCTTCATCTTCCTCTATTGAGTTGATTGGTTGATTTTTTTTTTTTAGCTGAATTGATGTCGTTATCTCTCTCCCGTATTTGCTCTTGATACTTTTTTTTTAGGGCCCGTGCTTCTTTTTTTTTTTTTTTTTGGGGCCCTCCCCTTTTTTTTAGCCCCCCCCATGTCTTAAACTGAATTCAGATTGTATTTCTTGAATTGATGGGACTCGGTTCCTGGTGAGCTTTCCGCTCGCTTGTTTTTTCCATGGATTTGTTGTCGGAATGTCTGACCGTGTGTACGGGGCATTACAGGTTTTCTTCTAAGATTGTCCTGTATTTGTCTCCATCCATCTTCCCATCAACTCTGACCAGCTTCCCTGTCCCTGCTGAAGAAAACCATCCCCACCCCATGATGCTGCCACCACCATGTTTCACGGTGGGGATGGTGTGTTCAGGGTGATGTGCAGTGTTAGTTTCCCCACACATAGCGTTTTGTTTTTAGGCCAAGAAGTAAAATTTTGGTCTCATCTGACCAGATCACCTTCTTCCACATGTTTGCTGTGTCCTCCACATGGCTTCTCACAAACTACAAACAGGACTTCTTATGACTTTCTTCCACCAATGTCTTTCTTCTTGTCACTCTTCCATAAAGGGCAGATTTGTGGAGAACACGACTAATAGTTGTCCTGTGGACAGATTCTCCCACCTGAGCTGTGGATCTCTGCAGCTCCTCCAGAGTTACCATGGACCTCTTGGCTCTTCTCTGATGAATGCTCTCCTTGCCCGGCCGGTCAGTTTAGGTGGACGGCCATGTCTTGGTAGGTTTGCAGTTGTGCCATACTCTTTCCATTTTCTGATGATGGATTGAACAGAGCTCCGTGAGATGTTCAAAGCTTGGGAGATTTTTTATAACCTGTCTGGTGTGTTCCTTGGCCTTCATGATGCTGTTTGTTCACTAAGGTTCTCTAACAAACCTCTGAGGGCTTCACAGAACAGCTGTATTTATACTGAGATGAAATGACACACAGGTGAACTCTATTCACTAATTAGGTGACTTCTGAAGGCAATTGGTTCCTCTAGATGTTAGTTGGGGTATCAGAGTAAATGCCCCCCCCCCCCACACTTTTCACATATTTATTTGTATCATTTATCATTTTCCTTCCACTTCACAATTATGTGACACTTTGTGTTGGTCTATCACATAAAATCCCAATAAAATACATTTACGTTTTTGGTTATAACATGAGAAAATATGGGAAATTTCAAGGGGTATGAATACTTTTTTCAAGGCACTGTATCTGTAATAGGTAATATGAGGAGGGGTCTATATATCTATAATAGGTGATATGGGGGGGGGGGTCTGTATATCTGTAATAGGTGATATAGGGGTGTGTGTGTATATATCTGTTATAGGTAATGGGGGGGGGTTATATCTGTAATAGGTGATATGAAAAGGGGTCTGTATAACTATTACAGGTAATAGGAAGGAGGGAACTGTATATCTGTAATAGGTAATAGGAAGGGGGGGTCTGTATATCTGTAGGTGAATCCCGGACAGGTGGCAACCCTAGCAGTAGGTGATATGTGGAGGGGTCTGATTATCTGGTGGTGTGATATGTGGAGGGGTCTGATTATCTGGTGGCGTGATATGTGGAGGGGTCTGATTATCTGGTGGTGTGATATGTAGAGGGGTCTGTATATTTGGTGGTGTGATATGTGGAGGGGTCTGTATATCTGGTGGTGTGATATGTGGAGGGGTCTGTATATCTGGTGGTGTGATATGTAGAGGGGTCTGTATATCTGGTGGTGTGATATGTGGAGGGGTCTGTATATTTGGTGGTGTGATATGTGGAGGGGTCTGTATATCTGGTGGTGTGATATGTAGAGGGGTCTTTATATCTGGTGGTGTGATATGTGGAGGGGTCTGTGTATCTGGTGGTGTGATATGTAGAGGGGTCTGTATATCTGGTGGTGTGATATTTTATTTTTTATTTATTTCAGGTACTTATATAGCGCCATCAATTTACGCAGTGCTTTACATATACATTGTACATTCACATCAGTCCCTACCCTCAAGGGGCTTACAATCTAAGGTCCCTAACTCACATTCATACATACTAGGGACAATTTAGACAGGATCCAATTAACCTACCAGCATGTCTTTGGAGTGTGGGAGGAAATCGGAGTACCCGGAGGAAACTCGCACAGGGAGAACATGAAAACTCCAGGCAGGTAGTGTCATGGTTGGGGTTCGAACCAGTGACCCTTCTTACTGCTAGGCGAGAGTGCTACCACTACACCACTGTGCCGCCCATATGTGGAGGGGTCTTTATATCTGGTGGTGTGATATGTGGAGGGGTCTTTATATCTGGTGGTGTGATATGTGGAGGGGTCTTTATATCTGGTGGTGTGATATGTGGAGGGGTCCGTGTATCTGGTGGTGTGATATGTGGAGGGGTCTGTATATTTGGTGGTGTGATATGTAGAGGGGTCTGTATATTTGGTGGTGTGATATGTGGAGGGGTCTGTGTATCTGGTGGTGTGATATGTAGAGGGGTCTGTATATTTGGTGGTGTGATATGTGGAGGGGTCTGTATATTTGGTGGTGTGATATGTAGAGGGGTCTGTATATCTGGTGGTGTGATATGTAGAGGAGTCTGTATATCTGGTGGTGTGATATGTAGAGGGGTCTGTATATCTGGTGGTGTGATATGTAGAGGGGTCTGTACATCTGGTGGTGTGATATGTAGAGGGGTCTGTATATTTGGTGGTGTGATATGTGGAGGGGTCTGATTATCTGGTGGTGTGATATGTGGAGGGGTCTGTATATCTGGTGGTGTGATATGTGGAGGGGTCTGTATATCTGGTGGTGTGATATGTGGAGGGGTCTGTGTATCTGGTGGTGTGATATGTGGAGGGGTCTGTGTATCTGGTGGTGTGATATGTGGAGGGGTCTGTGTATCTGGTGTTGTGATATGTGGAGGGGTCTGTGTATCTGGTGTTGTGATATGTGGAGGGGTCTGTTCATCTTGCTGGGTAATATGAAGAGGGGCCTGTTTCTCTGTCATGGGTCTGTAGGCCTATGATGGTATAATGAGAAAGGGTCTGTATGTCTGGCTGGGTAATATGAAGAGGGGTCTGTAGTTCTGTCCTAGGTAATGTTTGAGAAGGGCTTCTACTCTGTGTTATATGAGGAGGGGTCCATAGGGATCTGGCTGGGCAATAGGAAAATGGGTCTTTATTTCTGTGCTGGGTAATATGAGAAGGGGTCCATATATTTGTCTTAGGATCAGGGGTCTCCAGGATGGGGATGGCCAATATGAGTCGGGGTCTCTAGTTCAGACTGGGTTGTAGAAGGAGGGGTCTCCAATATGGGGTTGGGTATATGAGGGGTTTGAAGGACAGAGAGAGGGGGTCTCTAGGATAAGGTTGGATAATATTGGGAGGGGTCATTAGGATGCAGCTGGATAATATTAGGAGAGGGTTAAGGTTGGATATAAGAGGTGGCGTCCAAAGGACAGAAGTTTGATAATACATTGTAAAAGGAGGTGTCTCTAGGATGAAGTCTAGATAATATTGGCAGGGGTCTCTGGAATGGGGGTTGGATAATATCATGAGGTTTTACAAGGAATGAAGTAAAATGAAATTAGGAGAGGTCTATTGGACGAATGTTGGATGATGGAGGTTGGATGTTGTGGGGGGGGGGGGGGATATCTAGGATGGAAGTTAGATAATGTGAGGAGGTTTCTGTAAAATAGAGGTTGGATACTGTAAGGAGAGGTCTTTTGGATGGAGGTTGGATAATTTGAGGAGGGGGTCTCTAGGATAGAGGTTGCATAATCTGAAGAGGGGTCTCTTGAATGGAGGTTGGATAATTTGAGGAGGGGGACTCTAAGATGGAGGCTGGATAGTTTGAAGAGGGGTCACTATGATGGAGGATGGATAATGTGAGCAGAGGTCTCTAGAACTGAGGTTATATAATGTGAGGAAAGGTCTTTATGATAGAGGTTGGATAATGTGAAGAGGCCTCTATAGGTTGGAGGTTGGATAATGTGAGGAGGGATCTTTAAGACATAGGTTTGATAATTTAAGGTGGGGGTCTCTAGAACAGAGGCTGGATAATGTGAAGATGTATCTCTATGGACAAAGTTGGATAATGTGGGGAGGGTTCTCTAGAATGGAGGTTGTATAATGTAAGGAGGGGTCTCTAGGATGGAGGATGGATAATGTGTTGGAGATTTCTAGGATAAAGGTTTGAAATGTGATGAGGGGTCTCTAGGATTAAGGTTGGATAATGTAGGGAGGGATCTCTAGGGTGGAAGTTGGATCATGTGTTGGAGATCTCTAGGATAAAGGTTGGATCATGTGTTGGAGATCTCTAGGATGGAGGTTGGATAATGTGAGGAGGTGTCTCCAGGATGGAGTTTGAATTATGTTTGATTACGTCAGGAGGTGTCTCTAGGATGAAGGTTGGACTATGTTGGATAATGTGAGGAGGGGGTCTCTAGGATAGAGGTTGGATGATATGAGAAGACTGGAGGTTGGATAATACAGGGAGGGATCTCTAGGGTGGAGGTTGGATTCTTTGAGTAGGTGTCTCTAGGATGAGGGTGGATAGTGCGAGGAGAGGTCTCTAGAATGAAGGTTGGATAATGTAAA
The DNA here is from genome assembly GCA_037953035.1 of Aquarana catesbeiana. Classification (NCBI taxonomy): domain Eukaryota; kingdom Metazoa; phylum Chordata; class Amphibia; order Anura; family Ranidae; genus Aquarana; species Aquarana catesbeiana. The sequence goes on from JBBHAA010003198.1 coordinate 223,637, forward strand.
GAGGTGTCTCTAGGATGGAGGTTGGATTATGCTGGATAATGTGAGGAAGTGTCTCTAAGATGGAATTTATATTAAGTTAGATAATGTGAGGAGGTGTCTCTAGGATGGAGGTTGGATTATGTTGGATAATGTGAGAAAGTGTCTCTAGGATGGAGGTTGGATTATGTTGGATAATGTGAGAAGGGGTCCTTAGGATGGAGGTTGGATAATATTGAATAACGTAAGCAGTGCCGGTGTCTCTAGGATGGAGGTCAGATTATGTTGGGTAATGTGACGAGGTGTCTCTAGGATGGTGGGTGGATTGTGTTGGGTAATGTGAGGAGGTGTCTCTAGGATGGAGGTTGGATTATGTTGGATAATATGAGGAGGTGTCTCTAGGATGGAGGTTGGGTAATGTGAGCAGGGGTCTCTAGGATAGAGGTTGGATAATGTGAGGAGGGGTCTCTAGGATGGAAGTTGGATTATATGAGGAGGTGTCTCTAGGATGGAGGTTGGATTATGTTGGATAATGTGAGAAGGTGTCTCTAAGATGGAGGTTGGGTAATTTGAGGAGGTGTCTCTAGGATGGAGGGTGGATAATATGAGGAGGGGTCTCTAGGATGGAGATTGGATTATGTTGAATAATGTGAGGAGGTGTCTTTAGGACGGAGGTTGGATTTTTTTTAATAATGTGAGGAGGTGTCTCTAAGATGGAGGTTGAGTAATGTGAGGAGGTGTCTCTAGGATGGAGGGTGGATAATATGAGGAGGGGTCTCTAGGATGGAGATTGGATTATGTTGAATAACGTGAGGAGGTGTCTTTAGGACGGAGGTTGCATTATGTTGGATAATGTGAGGAGGTGTCTCTAGGATGGAGATTGGATTATGTGAGGAGGTGTCTCTAGGACGGAGGTTGGATTATGTTGGATAATGTGAGGAGGTGTCTCTAGGATGGAGCTTAGATTATGTGAGGAGGTGTCTCTAGGATGGAGGTTGGGTAATGTGAGGAGGGGTCTCTAGGACGGAGTTTGAATTATGTGAGGAGGTGTCTCTAGGATGAAGGTTGGGTAATGTGAGGAGGGGTCTCTAGGATGGAGTTTGGATTATGTGAGGAGGTGTCTCTAGAATTGAGGTTGGGTAATGTGAGGAGGTGTCTCTAGGATGGAGGTTGGAATATGTTGGATGATGTCAGGAGGGGTCTCAAGGATGGAGGTTGGAATTATGTTGGGTAATGTGAGGAGGTGTCTCTAGGATGGAGGTTGGATTATGATGGGTAATGTGAGAAAGTGTCTCTAGGATGAAGTTTGGATTATGTTGGGTAATGTGAGGAAGTGTCTCTAGGATGGAGGTTAGATTATGTTGGATAATGTAAGGAGGTGTCTCTAAAATGGAGGTTGGATTATGTTGGATAATGTAAGCACTGCAGATGTCTATAGGATGGAGCTTGAATTATGTTGGGTAATGTGAGGAGGTGTTTCTAGGATGGAGGTTGGATTATGTTGGGTAATGTGAGTGTGGGGTCTCTAGGATGTTGGTTTGATAATGTAAGGAGGAGTCTCTAGGATGGAGGCTGGATAATATGAGGAGGGGTCTCTAGGATGGAGATTGGATTATGTTGAATAATGTGAGGAAGTGTCTTTAGGACGGAGGTTGCATTATGTTGGTTAATGTGAGGAGGTGTCTCTAGGATGGAGTTTGGATTATGTGAGGAGATGTCTCTAGGATAGAGGTTGGATTATGTTGGATAATGTGAGGAGGTGTCTCTAGGACGGAGCTTGGATTATGTGAGGGGGTGTCTATAGGATGGAGGTTGGGTAATGTGAGGAGGGGTCTCCAGGACGGAGTTTGGATTATGTGAGGAGGTGTCTCTAGGATTGAGGTTGGGTAATGTGAGGAGGTGTCTCTAGGATGGAGAGTGGATAATATGAGGAGGGCTCTCTAGGTTGGAGGTTGGGTAATGTGAGGAGGTGTCTCTAGGATGGAGGTTGGGTAATGTGAGGAGGGGTATCTAGGATGGAGATTGGATTATGTTGAATAATGTGAGGAGGTGTCTCTAGGACGGAGCTTGGATTATGTGAGGGGTGTCTATAGGATGGAGGTTGGGTAATGTGAGGAGGGGTCTCCAGGACGGAGTTTGGATTATGTGAGGAGGTGTCTCTAGGATTGAGGTTGGGTAATGTGAGGAGGTGTCTCTAGGATGGAGAGTGGATAATATGAGGAGGGCTCTCTAGGTTGGAGGTTGGGTAATGTGAGGAGGTGTCTCTAGAATGGAGGTTGGGTAATGTGAGGAGGGGTCTCTAGGATGGAGATTGGATTATGTTGAATAATGTGAGGAGGTGTCTTTAGGAAGGAGGTTGCATTATGTTGGATAATGTGAGGAGGGGTCTCTTGCTCTGGTTGGGTTATATGTGGAAGGCTCTCTAGTTCTGTGCTGTCACTCTTGCTCTCGGAGTGGAACAGATGTGGTGCTCTCTCTGTTGATTCCTATTATCCACGCTCACATACTTCTGGCCATGATCTGGGTTTCCATAGTGAGAGGAATAATGGGGGACCATAGTCACAAATCCCCCTGCCCGCTGCACATAATAGAAGCCGCTTCTCAATAGATGACCCGTCTGGACACCAGAGAAAGAGAGAGAGAGGCGATACTGTTACCAGAGGAGCCCGCAATGTCCAAATAACTTCCTCCAAACTTCAAGTTCATTACTATTATTAATATTATGAATAGGTTTTAATGTATTTATTATCAACCCTACATATTCCGGCAGAGGTCCCCATATTGTGTTGGCGATAACAGGCTCCGGTGTGCTGCGATGAAGAAGAATAATGCCCCGTACACACGGTCGGATTTTCCGACGGAGAAAGTGCGATCGGATTGTCTTGTTGGAAATTCCGATCGTGTGTGGGCTCCATCTGACTTTTTCAGTCGGAATTTCTGACACACAAAGTTTGAGAGCAGGATTTAAAATTTTCCAACAAAATCAGATCCTTTAAATTCCGATCATGTGTAGACAAATCTGACGGACAAAGTGCCACGCATGCTCAGAATAAATTAAGAGACGAAAGCTGTTGGCTACTGCCCTGATTATAGTCCCGACGTATAAAATTTTTACTCATACAATATTTTACTCACAGGAGTTTTGGAAGTTTTATAAAACCTAATAAAAATCCGTCTGCTGCAGGCAGGAGGAAACATTTCCTCAGTCTTCCCTCCCCAGTGATTAGACTGTTGCATTGTACCTTTGTAGAAAGTCACAACATGAGAGACTGCAGTAGGGGCTGATCAGTGTCAGACATTTGTGAACACAGCCAAGAACTGCACAGGCACCGGGATTTACATGATTATGTCATCTCTGAGCCGGGATCTCAGATCCAACTTGGTAGATCGTGACCCAAGATGATAACTATACAAAGATGGTGCCGCCCTTCTGGAGAGAAAAAAAAGAGATGAAGGCATTATCAGGGGGAGTACTGTGATCTCTGTGAGAGGCAATAATACCTGGAAGGAACTCGCTGACACATTACTTAGTGTACTGCACAGGACCTGGACAGAGAATGTTCACCCAATTCGGTCACTTACAGTCAGGTAGAGAAGGTTTGCAGGAGAGAAGACAACACACAGCTCCCAATGAAGACTTTTCTGATAAAATGCCAATTGGCTGGGAAGGATTTTTCTCAGCTGATTGCTGTTGTTTTCCCCAAGAGTGGTTGGCTCCAGAGCGCCCCCTTCACTCCTCCAGAGGAGCAAGCATCCATGTTCATCTGTGCATGCTTCAGGGACAAGAAATGTAAACCATCATAACTACTACCCCCAATACTGCCCCTGAGATAAGAAGAATTATCACTACTACCCCAAATATTGCCCCGAGATAAGAAGAATTATCATCACTACTACCCCCAATATTGCCCCGAGATAAGAAGAATTATCATCACTACTACCCCCAACACTGCCCCTGAGATAAGAAGAATTATCACTACTACCCCCAATACTGCCCCTGAAATAAGAAGAATTATCATCACTACTACCCCCAATACTGCCCCTGAGATAAGAAGAATTATCACTACTACCCCCAATACTGAACCTGAGATAATAATTATTATCATTACTACTACCCCCTATACAGCCCCTGAGATAAGAAGAATTATCACAACTACCCCCAACATTCCCCCTGAAATAAGAAGTATTATCATCACTAGTACCCCCAACACTGCCCCTGAAATAATAGTTATTATCATCACTACTACCCCCAACACTGCCCCTTAAATAAGAAATGTTATCATCACTACTACCTCCAACACTGCCCTGAAAAAAAAGAAGAATTATCATCACTATTACCCTCAATACCACTCCTGAAATGAGAATTATCATCACTACTACCCCCAACACTGCCCCTGAAATAAGAATTATCATCACTATTACACCCAACACTGCCCCTGAGATAAGAAGAATTATCACTACTACTACCCCCAACACTGCCTCTGAAAAGAAAGTATTAGCATCACTACTACCCCCAACGCTGCCCCTGAAATAAGAAGAATTATAATCATCACTACTACCCCCAACACTGCCCCTGAAATAAGAATTATAATCATCACTACTACCCCAAACACTGCCCCTGAAATAAGAAGAATTATCATCACTACTACCCCCAACACTGCCCCTGAGATAAGAAGAATTATTATCACTACTACCCCCAACACTGCCCCTGAGATAAGAAGAATTATTATCACTACTACCCCCAACACTGCCCCTGAGATAAGAAGAATTATTATCACTACTACCCCCAACACTGCCCCTGAGATAAGAAGAATTATAATCACTACTACCCCCAACATTGCCCCTGAAAAGAAAGTATTATCATCACTACTACCCCCAACATTACCCCTGAAATAAGAAGAATTATTATCACTACTACCCCCAACACTTCCCCTGAAATAAGAAGAATTATCATCACTAATACCCCCAACGCTGCCCCTGAGATAAGAAGAATTATCATCACTACTACCCCCAACTCTGTCCCTGAAATAAGAATTATAATCACTACTACCCCCAACATTGCCCCGAAATAAAAAGAATTATCATCACTACTACCCCCAACATTGCCCCGAGATAAGAATTATCATCACTACTACCCCCAACATTGCCCCTGAGATAAGAAGTATTATCATCACTACTACTCCCAACACTGCCTCTGAGATAAGAAGAGTTATCATCACTACTACCCCCAACATTGCGCTTGATAAAAAAAGTATTATCATCACTACTACCCCCAACACTGCCCCTGAGATAAGAAAAATTTTAATCATCACTACTACCCCCAACACTGCCCCTGAAATAAGAAGAATAATCATCACTACTACCCCCAACATTGCCCCTGAAATAAGAAGTATTATCATCACTAGTACCCCCAACACTGCCCCTGAAATAATAGTTATTATCATCACTACTACCCCCAACACTGCCCCTTAAATAAGAATTATCATCACTACTACCCCAACATTGCCCCTGAAATAAGAAGTATTATCATCATTAATACTCCCAACACTGTCCCTGAGATAAGAAGAATTATTATCATTACTACCCCCAACATTGCCCCTGAAATAAGAAGAATTATTATCACTACTACCCCCAACACTGCCCCTGAGATAAGAAGAATTATCATCACTACTACCCCCAACACTGCCCCTGAAATAAGAAGAATTATTATCACTACTACCCCTAACATTGCCCCTGAGATGAAAATTATTATTACTACTACCACCAACACTGCCCCTGAAATAAGAAGAGTTATCATCACTACTACCCCTAACATTGCCCCTGAAAAAAAGTATTATCATAACTACTACCCCCAATACTGCCCCGAGATAAGAATTATTAACACTACTACCCCCAACACTGCCCCTGAAATAAGAAGAATTATAATCATCACTACTACCCCTAACACTGCCCCTGAAATAAGAAGAATTATCATCACTACTACCCCCAACACTGCCCCTGAAATAAGAAGAATTATCATCACTACTACCCCCAACACTGCCCCTGAAATAAGAAGAATTATCATCACTACCTCCCCCAAAATTGCCCCTGAAAAAAAAGTATTATCATAACTACTACCCCCAACACTGCCCCGAGATAAGAATTATTATCACTACTACTCCCAACATTGCCCTTGAAAAGAAAGTATTATCATCACTACTACCCCCAACACTGCCCCTGAAATAAGAAGAATTATCATCACTACTACCCCCAACACTGCACCTGAAATAAGAATTATCATCACTACTACCCCCAACGCTGCCCCTGAAATAAGAATTATCACCACTACTACCCCCAACACTGCCCCTGAGATAAGAAGTATTATCATCACTACTACCCCCAACACTGCCCCTGAAATCAGAAGTATTATCATCACTAGTACTTCCAACATTGCCCCTGAGATAAGAATTATCATCACTACTACCCCCAACATTGCCCCTGAGATAAGAAGTATTATCATCCCTACTACCCCCAACATTGCCCCTGAGATAAGAAGTATTATCATCCCTACTACCCCCAACACTGCCCCTGAAATAAGAACAGTTATCATCACTACTACCCCCAACATTGCCCCTTAAAAAAAAGAATTATCATAACTACTACCCCCAACACTGCCCCTGAAATTAGAAGAATTATCATAACTACTACCCCCAACACTGCCCCTGAAATAAGAAGAATTATCATCACTACTACCCCCAACGCTGCCCCTGAAATAAGAAGAATTATCACGACTACTATCCCCAACACTGCCCCTGAGATAAGAAGTATTATCATCACTAGTACTCCCAACATTGCCCCTGAGATAAGAATTATCATCACTACTACCCCCAACATTGCCCCTGAAAAAAAGTATTATCATAACTACTACCCCCAATACTGCCCCGAGATAAGAATTATTTTCACAATTACCCCAACACTGCCCCTGAAATTAGAAGAATTATCATCACTACTACCCCCAACACTGCCCCTGAGATAAGAAGAATTATCATCACTACTACCCCCAAAACTGTCCCTGAGATGAAAATTATTACTACTACCCCCAACACTGCCCCTAAAAATAAAAAGAGTTATCATCACTACTACCCCCAATACTGCCCCGAGATAAGAATTATTATCACTACTACCCCCAACATTGCTCTTGAAAAGAAAATATTATCATCACTACTACCCCCAACACTGCCCCTGAAATAAGACAAATTATTATCACTACTACCCACAACACTGCCCCTGAAAAAAGAATTATCATCACTACTACCCCAACATTGCCCCTGAAATAAGAATTATACTCATCACTACTACCCCCAACACTGCCCCTGAGATAAGAAGTATTATCATCACTACTACCCCCAACACTGCCCCTGAAATAAGAAGAATTATCATCACTACTACCCCCAACACTGTCCCTGAGATAAGAATTATCATCACTACTACCCCAACATTGCCCCTGAAATAAGAAGTATTATCATCACTAATACTCCCAACACTGTCCCTTAAATAAGAAGTATTATTACTACTACTACCCCCAACACTGCCCCTGAAATAAGAAGAGTTATCATCACTACTACCCCCAACACTATCCCTGAGATAAGAATTATCATCACTACTACCCCAATACTGCCCCGAGATAAGAATTATTAACACTACTACCCCCAACACTGCCCCTGAGATAAGAATTATCATCACTACTACCCCCAACATTGCCCCTGAGATGAAAATTATTATTACTACTACCACCAACACTGCCCCTGAAATAAGAAGAGTTATTATCACTACTACCCCTAACATTGCCCCTGAAAAAAGTATTATTATAACTACTACCCCTAATACTGCCCCGAGATAAGAATTATTAACACTACTACCCCCAACATTGCCCCTGAAAAGAAAGTATTATCATCACTACTACCCCCCAACACTGCCCCTGAAATAAGAATTATCATCACTACTACCCCCAACACTGCCCCTGAAATAAGAATTATTATCATTACTACTACCCCCAACACTGCCCCTGAAATAAGAATTATTATCATCACTACTACCCCCAACACTGCCCCTGAAGAAGAATTATCATCACTACTACCCCCAACACTGCCCCTGAGATAAGAAGTATTATCATCACTACTACCCCCAACTCTGCCCCTGAGATGAAAATTATTATTACTACTACCCCCAACACTGCCCCTGAAATAAGAACAGTTATCATCACTATTACCCCCAACATTGCCCCTGAAAAAAAAAGTATTATCATAACTACTACCACCAAAACTGCCCCTGAAATTAGAAGAATTATCATCACTACTACCTCCAACACTGCCCCTGAGATAAGAAGAATTATAATCACCACTACTACCCCCAACACTTCCCCTGAAATAAGAAGAATTGTCACCACTACTACCCCCAACACTGGCCCTGAAATAAGAAGTGTTATCATCACTACTACTCCCAACATTGCCCCTGTGATAAGAATTATCATCACTACTACCCCCAACACTGCCCCTGAAATAAGACAAATTATTATCACTACCACCCCCAACACTGCCCCTGAAATAAGAAGAATTATAATCATCACTACTACCCCCAACACTGCCCCTGAAATAAGAAGAATTATAATCATCACTACTACCCCCAACACTGCCCCTGAGATAAGAAGAATTATTATCAATACTACCCCCAACATTTCCCCTGAGATAAGAAGTATTATCATCACTAGTACGCCAAACACTGCCCCTGAAATAAGAAGAATTATCATCACTACTACCCCCAACACTGCCCCTGAAATAAGAAGAATTATCATCACTACTACCCCCAACACTGCCCCTAAAATAAGAAGAATTATCATCACTACTACCCCCAACACTGCCCCTGAAATAGGAAGAATTATTATCACTACTACCCCCAACATTGCCCCTGAGATAAGAAGTATTATCATCACTAGTACTCCCAACACTGCCCCTGAAATAAGAAGAGTTATCATAACTACTACCCCCAACACTGCCCATGAAATAAGAAGAATTATCATCACTACTACCCCCAACATTGCCCCTAAAATAGGAAGTATTATCATCACTACTACCCCCAACACTGCCCCTGGAATAAGAAGAATCATCATCACTACTACCCCCAACACTGCCCCTGAAATAAAAAATGTTATCATCACTACTACCCCCAACACTGCCCCTGAAATAAGAATTATCATCACTACTACCCCAACATTGCCCCTGAAATAAGAATTATCATCACTACTACCCCAACATTGCCCCTGAAATAAGAAGTATTATCATCACTAATACTCCCAACACTGTCCCTTAAATAAGAAGTATTATTACTACTACTACCCCCAACACTGCCCCTGAAATAAGAAGAGTTATCATCACTACTACCCCCAACACTGTCCCTGAGATAAGAATTATCATCACTACTACCCCCAACATTGCCCCTGAGATGAAAATTATTATTACTACTACCACCAACACTGCCCCTGAAAAAAGAAGAGTTATCATCACTACTACCCCTAACATTGCCCCTGAAAAAAAGTATTATCATAACTACTACCCCTAATACTGCCCCGAGATAAGAATTATTAACACTACTACCCCCAACATTGCCCTTGAAAAGAAAGTATTATCATTACTACTACCCCCAACACTGCCCCTGAAATAAGAATTATTATCATTACTACTACCCCCAACACTGTCCCTGAAATAAGAATTATTTTCATCACTACTACCCCCAACACTGCCCCTGAAGAATTATCATCACTACTACCCCCAACACTGCCCCTGAGATAAGAAGTATTATCATCACTACTACCCCCAACTCTGCCCCTAAAATAAGAATTATCATCACTACTACCCCCAACACTGCCGCTAAAATAAAAAGAATTATCATCACTGCTACCCCCAACACTGCCCCTGAAATAGGAAGAATTATTATAACTACTACCCCCAACATTGCCCCTGAGATAAGAAGTATTATCATCACTAGTACTCCCAACACTGCCCCTGAAATAAGAAGAGTTATCATCACTACTACCCCCAAAATTGCCCCTGAAAAAAAGTATTATCATAACTACTACCCCCAACACTGCCCCTGAGATAAGAAGAATTATTATCACTACTACCCCCAATACTGCCCCAAGATAAGAATTATTATCACTACTACCCCCAACATTGCCCCTGAGATAAGAAGAATTATTATCACTACTCCCCCCAATACTGCCCCGAGATAAGAATTATTATCACTACTACTCCCAACATTGCCCTTGAAAAGAAAGTATTATCATCACTACTACCCCCAACACTGCCCCTGAAATTAAAAGAATTATAATCATCACTACTACCCCCAACACTGAACCTTAAAATAAGAATTATAATCATTACTACTACCCCCAACACTGCCCCTGAAATAAGAATTATCATCACTACTACCCCCAACACTGCCCCTGAGATAAGAAGTATTATCATCACTACTACCCCCAACATTGCCCTTGATAAAAAAAGTATTATCGTCACTACTACCCCCGACACTGCCCCTTAAATAAGAAGAGTTATCATCACTACTACCCCCAACATTGCCCTTGATAAAAAAGTATTATCGTCACTACTACCCCCGACGCTGCCCCTTAAATAAGAAGAGTTATCATCACTACTACCCCCAACATTGCCCTTGATAAAAAAAGTATTATCATCACTACTACCCCCAACACTGCCCCTTAAATAAGAAATGTTATCATCACTACTACCCCCAACACTGCCCCTGAAATTAAAAGAATTATAATCTTTACTACTACCCCCAACACTGAACCTTAAAATAAGAATTATAATCATTACTACTACCTCCAACACTGCCCCTGAAATAAGAAGAATTATCATCACTACTACCCCCAACACTGCCCCTGAGATAAGAAGTATTATCATCACTACTACCCCCAACTCTGCCCCTGAGATGAAAATTATTATTACTACTACCCCCAACACTGCCCCTGAAATAAGAACAGTTATCATCACTACTACCCCCAACATTGCCCCTGAAAAAAAAGTATTATCATAACTACTACCACCAAAACTGCCCCTGAAATTAGAAGAATTATCATCACTACTACCTCCAACACTGCCCCTGAGATAAGAAGAATTGTCACCACTACTACCCCCAACACTGGCCCTGAAATAAGAAGTGTTATCATCACTACTACTCCCAACATTGCCCCTGTGATAAGAATTATCATCACTACTACCCCCAACATTGCCCCTGAAATAAGAAGAATTATCATCACTACTACCCCCAACACTGCCCCTGAAATAAGAATTATCATCACTACTACCCCCAACACTGCCCCTGAAATAGGAAGAATTATTATCACTACTACCCCCAACATTGCCCCTGAGATAAGAAGTATTATCATCACTAGTACTCCCAACACTGCCCCTGAAATAAGAAGAGTTATCATCACTACTACCCCCAACATTGCCACTGAAAAAATAGTATTATCATAACTACTACCCCCAACACTGCCCATGAAATAAGAAGAATTATCATCACTACTACCCCCAACATTGCCCCTAAAATAGGAAGTATTATCATCACTACTACCCCAAACACTGCCCCTGAAATAATAGTTTTTATCATCACTACTACCCCCAACACTGCCCCTTAAATAAGAAATGTTATCATCACTACTACCCCCAACACTGCCCCTGGAATAAGAAGAATCATCATCACTACTACCCCCAACACTGCCCCTGAAATAAAAAATGTTATCATCACTACTACCCCCAACACTGCCCCTGAAATAAGAAATGTTATCATCACTACTACCCCCAACACTGCCCTGAAAAAAAGAAGAATTATCATCACTACTACCCCCAGCACTGCCCCTGAAATAAGAATTATCATCACTACTACCCCCAACATTGCCCTTGATAAAAAAAGTATTATCGTCACTACTACCCCCGACACTGCCCCTTAAATAAGAAGAGTTATCATCACTACTACCCCCAACATTGCCCTTGATAAAAAAAGTGTTATCGTCACTACTACCCCCGACGCTGCCCCTTAAATAAGAAGAGTTATCATCACTACTACCCCCAACATTGCCCTTGATAAAAAAAGTATTATCGTCACTACTACCCCCAACACTGCCCCTTAAATAAGAAATGTTATCATCACTACTACCCCCAACACTGCCCCTGAAATTAAAAGAATTATAATCACCACTACTACCCCCAACACTTCCCCTGAAATAAGAAGAATTGTCACCACTACTACCCCCAACACTGGCCCTGAAATAAGAAGTGTTATCATCACTACTACTCCCAACATTGCCCCTGTGATAAGAATTATCATCACTACTACCCCCAACATTGCCCCTGAAATAAGACAAATTATCATCACTAGTACGCCAAACACTGCCCCTGAAATAAGAAGAATTATCATCACTACTACCCCCAACACTGCCCCTGAAATAAGAAGAATTATCATCACTACTACCCCCAACACTGCCCCTGAAATAAGAAGAATTATCATCACTACTACCCCCAACACTGCCCCTAAAATAAGAAGAATTATCATCACTACTACCCCCAACACTGCCCCTGAAATAGGAAGAATTATTATCACTACTACCCCCAACATTGCCCCTGAGATAAGAAGTATTATCATCACTAGTACTCCCAACACTGCCCCTGAAATAAGAAGAGTTATCATCACTACTACCCCCAACATTGCCCCTGAAAAAATAGTATTATCATAACTACTACCCCCAACACTGCCCATGAAATAAGAAGAATTATCATCACTACTACCCCCAACATTGCCCCTAAAATAGGAAGTATTATCATCACTACTACCCCAAACACTGCCCCTGAAATAATAGTTTTTATCATCACTACTACCCCCAACACTGCCCCTTAAATAAGAAATGTTATCATCACTACTACCCCCAACACTGCCCCTGGAATAAGAAGAATCATCATCACTGCTACCCCCAACACTGCCCCTGAAATAAAAAATGTTATCATCACTACTACCCCCAACACTGCCCCTGAAATAAGAAATGTTATCATCACTACTACCCCCAACACTGCCCTGAAAAAAAGAAGAATTATCATCACTACTACCCCCAGCACTGCCCCTGAAATAAGAATTATCATCACTACTACCCCAACATTGCCCCTGAAATAAGAAGTATTATCATCACTAATACTCCCAACACTGTCCCTTAAATAAGAAGTATTATTACTACTACTACCCCCAACACTGCCCCTGAAATAAGAAGAGTTATCATCACTACTACCCCAACACTGTCCCTGAGATAAGAATTATTAACACTACTACCCCCAACACTGCCCCTGAGATAAGAAGAATTATCATCACTACTACCCCCAACATTGCCCCTGAGATGAAAATTATTATTACTACTACCACCAACACTGCCCCTGAAATAAGGAGAGTTATCATCACTACTACCCCTAACATTGCCCCTGAAAAAAAGTATTATCATAACTACTACCCCTAATACTGCCCCGAGATAAGAATTATTAACACTACTACCCCCAACATTGCCCTTGAAAAGAAAGTATTATCATTACTACTACCCCCAACACTGCCCCTGAAATAAGAATTATCATCACTACTACCCCCAACACTGCCCCTGAAATAAGAATTATTATCATTACTACTACCCCCAACACTGCCCCTGAAATAAGAATTATCATCACTACTACCCCCAACACTGTCCCTGAAATAAGAATTATTTTCATCACTACTACCCCCAACACTGCCCCTGAAGAATTATCATCACTACTACCCCCAACACTGCCCCTGAGATAAGAAGTATTATCATCACTACTACCCCCAACTCTGCCCCTAAAATAAGAATTATCATCACTACTACCCCCAACACTGCCCCTAAAATAAAAAGAATTATCATCACTGCTACCCCCAACACTGCCCCTGAAATAGGAAGAATTATTATAACTACTACCCCCAACATTGCCCCTGAGATAAGAAGTATTATCATCACTAGTACTCCCAACACTGCCCCTGAAATAAGAAGAGTTATCATCACTACTACCCCCAAAATTGCCCCTGAAAAAAAGTATTATCATAACTACTACCCCCAACACTGCCCCTGAAATAAGAATTATTATCATTACTACTACCCCCAACACTGCCCCTGAGATAAAAAGAATTATTATCACTACTACCCCCAATACTGCCCCGAGATAAGAATTATTATCACTACTACCCCCAACATTGCCCCTGAGATAAGAAGAATTATTATCACTACTACCCCCAATACTGCCCCGAGATAAGAATTATTATCACTACTACTCCCAACATTGCCCTTGAAAAGAAAGTATTATCATCACTACTACCCCCAACACTGCCCCTGAAATTAAAAGAATTATAATCATCACTACTACCCCCAACACTGAACCTTAAAATAAGAATTATAATCATTACTACTACCTCCAACACTGCCCCTGAAATAAGAAGAATTATCATCACTACTACCCCCAACACTGCCCCTTAAATAAGAAGAGTTATCATCACTACTACCCCCAAGCTGGGGGTGTGCGATCGCACTCCTGACCATGCTGCATATACAGAGGAAAGGTTGTCTCCATATATACGTTGTGCTGGTAGGAATCAGTCGCAGTGTATAGAAAAGCAAAGTTTTTTTATTCCTTTTGGGTGGAGAAAGGAAAAGACAGACCCTCCGTCAAGGTTTTCTGTCCTGTCTGTGTCCCTGGAAATGATCTCCGGATCTCAGACTCAGTGATCTGTCCTGTCTGTGTCCCTGGAAATGATCTCCGGATCTCAGACTCAGTGATCTGTCCTGTCTGTGTCCCTGGAAATGATCTCCGGATCTCAGACTCAGTGATCTGTCCTGTCTGTGTCCCTGGAAATGATCCTTGGATCTCAGACTCAGTGATCTGTCCTGTCTGTGTCCCTGGAAATGATCCTTGGATCTCAGACTCAGTGATCTGTCCTGTCTGTGTCCCTGGAAATGATCTCCAGATCTCAGACTCAGTGATCTGTCCTGTCTGTGTCCCTGGAAATGATCTCCGGATCTCAGACTCAGTGATCTGTCCTGTCTGTGTCCCTGGAAATGATCAGTGGATCTCAGACTCAGTGATCTGTCCTGTCTGTGTCCCTGGAAATGATCAGAGGATCTCAGACTCAGTGATCTGTCCTGTCTGTGTCCCTGGAAATGATCAGTGGATCTCAGACTCAGTGATCTGTCCTGTCTGTGTCCCTGGAAATGATCAGTGGATCTCAGACTCAGTGATCTGTCCTGTCTGTGTCCCTGGAAATGATCTCCAGATCTCAGACTCAGTGATCTGTCCTGTCTGTGTCCCTGGAAATGATCTCCAGATCTCAGACTCAGTGATCTGTCCTGTCTGTGTCCCTGGAAATGATCTCCAGATCTCAGACTCAGTGATCTGTCCTGTCTGTGTCCCTGGAAATGATCAGTGGATCTCAGACTCAGTGATCTGTCCTGTCTGTGTCCCTGGAAATGATCTCCGGATCTCAGACTCAGCGATCTGTCCTGTCTGTGTCCCTGGAAATGATCAGTGGATCTCAGACTCAGCGATCTGTCCTGTCTGTGTCCCTGGAAATGATCAGTGGATCTCAGACTCAGTGATCTGTCCTGTCTGTGTCCCTGGAAATGATCAGTGGATCTCAGACTCAGTGATCTGTCCTGTCTGTGTCCCTGGAAATGATCAGTGGATCTCAGACTCAGCGATCTGTCCTGTCTGTGTCCCTGGAAATGATCTCCATATCTCAGACTCAGTGATCTGTCCTGTCTGTGTCCCTGGAAATGATCTCCAGATCTCAGACTCAGTGATCTGTCCTGTCTGTGTCCCTGGAAATGATCAGTGGATCTCAGACTCAGCGATCTGTCCTGTCTGTGTCCCTGGAAATGATCTCCGGATCTCAGACTCAGTGATCTGTCCTGTCTGTGTCCCTGGAAATGATCTCCGGATCTCAGACTCAGTGATCTGTCCTGTCTGTGTCCCTGGAAATGATCCTTGGATCTCAGACTCAGTGATCTGTCCTGTCTGTGTCCCTGGAAATGATCAGTGGATCTCAGACTCAGTGATCTGTCCTGTCTGTGTCCCTGGAAATGATCTCCGGATCTCAGACTCAGCGATCTGTCCTGTCTGTGTCCCTGGAAATGATCTCCAGATCTCAGACTCAGTGATCTGTCCTGTCTGTGTCCCTGGAAATGATCTCTGGATCTCAGACTCAGCGATCTGTCCTGTCTGTGTCCCTGGAAATGATCAGTGGATCTCAGACTCAGTGATCTGTCCTGTCTGTGTCCCTGGAAATGATCCTTGGATCTCAGACTCAGTGATCTGTCCTGTCTGTGTCCCTGGAAATGATCTCCAGATCTCAGACTCAGTGATCTGTCCTGTCTGTGTCCCTGGAAATGATCAGCGGATCTCAGACTCAGTGATCTGTCCTGTCTGTGTCCCTGGAAATGATCTCCAGATCTCAGACTCAGCGATCTGTCCTGTCTGTGTCCCTGGAAATGATCTCCAGATCTCAGACTCAGCGATCTGTCCTGTCTGTGTCCCTGGAAATGATCTCCGGATCTCAGACTCAGCGATCTGTCCTGTCTGTGTCCCTGGAAATGATCCCCGGATCTCAGACTCAGTGATCTGTCCTGTCTGTGTCCCTGGAAATGATCTCCAGATCTCAGACTCAGTGATCTGTCCTGTCTGTGTCCCTGGAAATGATCCCCGGATCTCAGACTCAGTGATCTGTCCTGTCTGTGTCCCTGGAAATGATCTCCGGATCTCAGACTCAGTGATCTGTCCTGTCTGTGTCCCTGGAAATGATCCCCGGATCTCAGACTCAGTGATCTGTCCTGTCTGTGTCCCTGGAAATGATCCCCGGATCTCAGACTCAGTGATCTGTCCTGTCTGTGTCCCTGGAAATGATCTCCGGATCTCAGACTCAGCGATCTGTCCTGTCTGTGTCCCTGGAAATGATCAGTGGATCTCAGTCTCTATATTGTATATATGATGGGGCCCCTCCAGGCTGAAGCAGAAAATATAAAATTCAGATCAATGCTGCCGTTAGAAATCACAGCGCCTCCTACATCCTACCTATTCATTTATAATCCGAAGCATAGTAATCACAGTTCACTATGCTTCAGTGTGGAATGGACACAGGATACGATCAGTACCAATAAAGGCAGGGGCCAGTAAATATGACATATTTACAGTGACCTCCACTCACCCGCTCCCTCCATCCTGAAACATCCCCCTGTGTGCCCGCAGCAGCTGGGGGGGAGGGGAGGGAACTGACCTGGTACAGGAGGGCCAGCTGTACTGCCTTATCGGACTTCTGAAGGAAAGATGGAATCGATTTCAACTTTTTTCTTTGTTTTGTATTTTTTTCCTATTTATATAACGCAGAGATTTCCTCTACAGAGAGCACCAAACAATTCACAGATATGGCAGCAGTCACACTTTAGCACTCCGTGAACATTAATAAAAAGTGAAAATTGTGGAAAGGGGTGGGGGTCATTATGGAGTAATGGAAAGGGGTAGCGGTCATTATGGGGTAGTGGAAAGGGTTAGGGGTAATTGTGGAGTAGTGGAAATGGTTAGGGGTCATTATGGAGTAATGGGAAGAGTTAGGGGTCATTATAGGGTAGTATAAAGAGTTAGGGGTCATTATGGGGTAGTGGAAAGGGTTAGGGGTCATTATGGGGTAGTGGAAAGGGTTAGGGGTCATTATGGGGTAGTGGAAAGGGTTAGGGGTCATTATGGGGTAGAAGAAAGGGTTAGGGGTCATTATGGGGTAGGGGAAAGGGTTAGGGGTCATTATGGGGTAGTGGAAAGGGGTTAGGGGTCATTATGGGGTAGTGGAAAGGGTTAGGGGTCATTATGGGGTAGTGGAAAGGGTTAGGGGTCATTATGGGGTAGGGGAAAGGGTTAGGGGTCATTATGGGGTAGTGGAAAGGGGTTAGGGGTCATTATGGGGTAGTGGAAAGGGTTAGGGGTCATTATGGGGTAGTGGAAAGGGTTAGGTGTCATTATGGGGTAGTGGAAAGAGTTAGGGGCCATTATGGGGTAATGGAAAGAGTTAGGGGCCATTATGGGGTAATGGAAAGGGTTAGGGGTCATTATGGGGTAATGGAAAGGGTTAGGGGTCATTATGGGGTAGTAGAAAGGGTTATGGATCATTATGGGGTAGAAGAAAGGGTTAGGGGTCATTATGGGGTAGAGGAAAGGGTTAGGGGTCATTATGGGGTAGTGGAAAGGGGTTAGGGGTCATTATGGGGTAGTGGAAAGTGTTAGGGGTCATTATGGGGTAGTGGAAAGGGGTTAGGGGTCATTATGGGGTAGTGGAAAGAGTTAGGGGTCATTATGGGGTAATGGAAAGGGTTAGGGGTCATTATGGGGTAGTGGAAAGGGTTAGGGGTCATTATGAGGTAGTAGAAAGGGTTAGGGGTCATTATGGGGTAGAAGAAAGGGTTATTATGTACAATTACAGTATAATTCAATACAAAAAGGTACAGGAGGGCCCGGCTCGTAGAGCTTGCATTCTAAAGGGAGAATTATTAATAATACAATAATACATTATTGGGTGGTGGAAAGGGGTAGGGATAATATGGCTTAGTGAAAAGGGGTAGGGGATAATATGGGGTAGTGGAAAGGGTTAGGGTTCATTATGGGGTAGTTGAAAGAGTTAGGGGTCATTATGGGATAGTGGAAAGGGGTTAGGGGTCATTATGGGGTAGTGGAAAGGGTTAGGGGTCATTATGGGGTAGTGGAAAGAGTTAGGGGTCATTATGGGGTAGTGGAAAGAGTTAGGGGTCTTTATGGGGTAATGGAAAGGGTTAGGGGTCATTATGGGGTAGTGGAAAGGGTTAGGGGTCATTATGGGGTAGAAGAAAGGGTTAGGGGTCATTATGGGGTAGTGGAAAGGGTTAGGGGTCATTATGGGGTAGTGGAAAGGGTTAGGGGTCATTATGGGGTAGAAGAAAGGGTTAGGGGTCATTATGGGGTAGGGGAAAGGGTTAGGGGTCATTATGGGGTAGTGGAAAGGGGTTAGGGGTCATTATGGGGTAGTGGAAAGGGTTAGGGGTCATTATGGGGTAGTGGAAAGGGTTAGGGGTTATTATGGGGTAGAAGAAAGGGTTAGGGGTCATTATGGGGTAGGGGAAAGGGTTAGGGGTCATTATGGGGTAGTGGAAAGGGGTTAGGGGTCATTATGGGGTAGTGGAAAGGGTTAGGGGTCATTATGGGGTAGTGGAAAGGGTTAGGTGTCATTATGGGGTAGTGGAAAGAGTTAGGGGCCATTATGGGGTAATGGAAAGAGTTAGGGGCCATTATGGGGTAATGGAAAGGGTTAGGGGTCATTATGGGGTAATGGAAAGGGTTAGGGGTCATTATGGGGTAGTAGAAAGGGTTATGGATCATTATGGGGTAGAAGAAAGGGTTAGGGGTCATTATGGGGTAGAGGAAAGGGTTAGGGGTCATTATGGGGTAGTGGAAAGGGGTTAGGGGTCATTATGGGGTAGTGGAAAGTGTTAGGGGTCATTATGGGGTAGTGGAAAGGGGTTAGGGGTCATTATGGGGTAGTGGAAAGAGTTAGGGGTCATTATGGGGTAATGGAAAGGGTTAGGGGTCATTATGGGGTAGTGGAAAGGGTTAGGGGTCATTATGAGGTAGTAGAAAGGGTTAGGGGTCATTATGGGGTAGAAGAAAGGGTTATTACGTACAATTACAGTATAATTCAATACAAAAAGGTACAGGAGGGCCCGGCTCGTAGAGCTTACATTCTAAAGGGAGAATTATTAATAATACAATAATACATTATTGGGTGGTGGAAAGGGGTAGGGATAATATGGCTTAGTGAAAAGGGGTAGGGGATAATATGGGGTAGTGGAAAGGGTTAGGGTTCATTATGGGGTAGTTGAAAGAGTTAGGGGTCATTATGGGATAGTGGAAAGGGGTTAGGGGTCATTATGGGGTAGTGGAAAGGGTTAGGGGTCATTATGGGGTAGTGGAAAGAGTTAGGGGTCATTATGGGGTAGTGGAAAGAGTTAGGGGTCTTTATGGGGTAATGGAAAGGGTTAGGGGTCATTATGGGGTAGTGGAAAGGGTTAGGGGTCATTATGGGGTAGTGGAAAGGGTTAAGGGTCATTATGGGGTAGTGGAAAGGGTTAGGGGTCATTATGGGGTAGAAGAAAGGGTTAGGGGTCATTATGGGGTAGGGGAAAGGGGTGGGGGTAATTATGGGGTAATGGAAAGGGGTTGGGGTCATTATGGAGTAGTGGAAAGGGGTAGGGATCATTATGGGGTAATGGAAAGGGATAGGGGTCATTATGGGGTAGTGGAAAGGGTTAGGGATCATTATGGGGTAGAAGAAAGGATTAGGGGTCATTATGGGGTAGGGGAAAGGGTTAGGGGTCATTATGGGGTAGTGGAAAGGGGTTAGGGGTCATTATGGGGTAGTGGAAAGCGGTAGGAGCCATTATGGGGTAATGGAAAGGGTTAGGGGTCATTGTGGGGTAGTGGAAAGGGTTAGGGGTCATTATGGGGTAGGGGAAAGGGGTGGGGGTAATTATGGGGTAATGGAAAGGGTTAGGGGTCATTATGGGGTAGTGGAAAGGGTTAGGGATCATTATGGGGTAATGGAAAGGGATAGGGGTCATTATGGGGTAGTGGAAAGGGTTAGGGATCATTATGGGGTAGAAGAAAGGGTTAGGGGTCATTATGGGGTAGGGGAAAGGGTTAGGGGTCATTATGGGGTAGTGGAAAGGGGTTAGGGGTCATTATGGGGTAGTGGAAAGAGTTAGGGGTCATTATGGGGTAGTGGAAAGAGTTAGGGGTCATTATGGGGTAGTGGAAAGGGATAGGGGTCATTATGGGGTAGTGGAAAGGGATAGGGGTCATTATGGGGTAGGGGAAAGGGGTTAGGGGTCATTATGGGGTAGTGGAAAGGGGTAGGGGTCATTATGGGGTAGTGGAAAGGAGTTAGGGGTCATTATGGGGTAGGGGAAAGGGGTTAGGGGTCATTATGGGGTAGTGGAAAGGGGTAGGGGTCATTATGGGGTAGGGGAAAGGGGTTAGGGGTCATTATGGGGTAGTGGAAAGGGGTAGGGGTCATTATGGGGTAGTGGAAAGGAGTTAGGGGTCATTATGGGGTAGGGGAAAGGGGTTAGGGGTCATTATGGGGTAGTGGAAAGGAGTTAGGGGTCATTATGGGGTAGGGGAAAGGGGTTAGGGGTCATTATGGGGTAATGGAAAGGGGTTGGGGCTATTATGGGGTAATGGAAAGGGATAGGGGTCATTATGGGGTAATGATGCGTTGGTGTGCCCCTAAGAATGATTGGCAACACAACACAAAACGTTTCTTCCCCCAGCCCAAATGACAAATGACTTACTAATTATACCATATACTTACTATACATAATATAATGTACTGCTTTATATATATATATATATATACTGTATATACATCTGTGAGAACAAGTGTCAGAATTTGGTGCCTCCTGTGATTGTCATATAACTGTTGTGAATGACGGAATACATGTGGGGCCCCACATTGCACAGATTGTATTATCGGTAATAATTCTCCCTCCGGGATACAATGTAACAATCTGTGTGGAGGGATCCTTGTAGTTCACATCCCAGCCACAAGGGGGTGCCAGCGAGTGCTGCTCTGGTAAAGAAACCTGAACTGAGGAATATGGAGGCTCCTGATCTAGAAATGTTCATTGCCTGGCTGTCTCTGGCCTCTATAAATGAAGTCAGGGGCTGAGAAGATAGTGAAGCCATTGAAACAGCAGCCAGGGGCCCGACATTTCACAGCATAATCCGGCAATGGCAGACATGTCATCTTCAGTACAGGTTTCTTCTCTAGATCATATACTTACCCCACTGACCACTATATATCTGGATATTTAATACAGAAATGTTGCATTATTTTTATTATTGATCGCTGTAGCAGGAATCGGTCTATTTGTGTTCATTCTGTAGATAAGGTGTCAGAATTTCCTCCTTTCTTCTTCTCCATCCTGAGTGGGAAGAATGGTGTAAAATGAAAGTGGGAGGAGCCAATACTAGGTAAAACAAAAAAAGGGAGAAAAGAATTGGGGGTTGTGGCAAAGTGGAGTGGATAGCATGGGGGGGGGGGGGAAGAGCCTACCCCTTTTTTACTACCCCATGCTATCCACACCACTTTGCCACAACCCCCAATTGTTTTCTCCCTCTTATGGGGTAATGGAAAGGGGTGGGGCGATTGTGGGGTAGTGAGAAGGGGTGGGGGTGATTATGGGGTAGTGAGAAGGGGTGGGGGCGATTATGGGGTAGTGAGAAGGGGTGGGGCGATTATGGGGTAGTGAGAAGGGGTGGGGTGATTATGGGGTAGTGAGAAGGGGTGGGGCGATTATGGGGTAGTGAGAAGGGGTGGGGCGATTATGGGGTAGTGAGAAGGGGTGGGGCGATTATGGGGTAGTGAGAAGGGGTGGGGTGATTATGGGGTAGTGAGAAGGGGTGGGGGCGATTATGGGGTAGTGAGAAGGGGTGGGGCGATTATGGGGTAGTGAGAAGGGGTGGGGCGATTATGGGGTAGTGAGAAGGGGTGGGGGCGATTATGGGGTAGTGAGAAGGGGTGGGGTGATTATGGGGTAGTGAGAAGGGGTGGGGGCGATTATGGGGTAGTGAGAAGGGGTGGGGCGATTATGGGGTAGTGAGAAGGGGTGGGGTGATTATGGGGTAGTGAGAAGGGGTGGGGCGATTGTGGGGTAGTGAAAAGGGGTGGGGGCGATTGTGGGGTAGTGAGAAGGGGTGGGGGCGATCATGGGGTAGTGAGAAGGGGTGGGGCGATTATGGGGTAGTGGAAAGGGGTGGGGGCGATTATGGGGTAGTGAGAAGGGGTGGGGGCGATCATGGGGTAGTGAGAAGGGGTGGGGCGATTATGGGGTAGTGAGAATGGGTGGGGCGATTATGGGGTAGTGAGAAGGGGTGGGGCGATTATGGGGTAGTGAGAAGGGGTGGGGCGATTATGGGGTAGTGAGAAGGGGTGGGGCGATTATGGGGTAGTGAGAAGGGGTGGGGCGATTGTGGGGTAGTAGAAAGGGGTGGGGCGATTATGGGGTAGTGAGAAGGGGTGGGGCGATTATGGGGTAGTGAGAAGGGGTGGGGCGATTATGGGGTAGTGAGAAGGGGTGGGGCGATTATGGGGTAGTGAGAAGGGGTGGGGTGATTATGGGGTAGTGAGAAGGGGTGGGGTGATTATGGGGTAGTGGAAAGGGGTGGGGGCGATTATGGGGTAGTGAGAAGGGGTGGGGGCGATCATGGGGTAGTGAGAAGGGGTGGGGCGATTATGGGGTAGTGAGAATGGGTGGGGCGATTATGGGGTAGTGAGAATGGGTGGGGCGATTATGGGGTAGTGAGAAGGGGTGGGGCGATTATGGGGTAGTGAGAAGGGGTGGGGCGATTATGGGGTAGTGAGAAGGGGTGGGGCGATTATGGGGTAGTGAGAAGGGGTGGGGCGATTATGGGGTAGTGAGAAGGGGTGGGGCGATTATGGGGTAGTGAGAAGGGGTGGGGCGATTGTGGGGTAGTAGAAAGGGGTGGGGCGATTATGGGGTAGTGAGAAGGGGTGGGGTGATTATGGGGTAGTGAGAAGGGGTGGGGGCGATTATGGGATAGTGGAAAGTGTATGTGGACAGTTTGGGGTGAATTGATCGATCAGTGATGGGGATACAATCCAGCAGTATACGGTATATACAGATAATGCATATATGGACCAAATCATTCCTATTTTTGTCTATCCAGTCCTGAGATTTACACAGCTCTGTGCACAGCACAACCTCGTCTGGCAGAGCAGGAGAACATTTTTTTTCCTCTACTGAAGTACTGCCTGTGATTGGACATCGAAAGGAGGAGCAACAGGCCAACGCGATCATCTCTCTCTCTCTCACTTTGCTCTCTCCTCCTATCAGCATTTCCTTGATAGCACATGAGCACTGCAGCACAACTGATTGGCCCCTTGTGCTGCTTCTTCTTCCCCCACTCTGAGCTCTGCTGTACCGGGTGAAATGGAGGTACTTACACTGCTTGCATTTACAAACACGGCTTTTATAATGTATTAATGATTACCAATCAGCGTTAATTTGTGTCATTTGTATCCGCTTCAGCCCCGGACCATTCAGCTGGCCAAAGACCAGGGGAATTTTTGCGATTCGGCGCTGCGTCGCTTTAACTGACAATTGCGCGGTCGTGCGACGCGGCTCCCAAACAAAATTGACGTCCTTTTTTTCCCCACAAATAGAACTTTATTTTGGTGGTATTTGATCACCTCTGCGGGTTTTTATTTTTTGCGCCATAAACAATAAAAGAGCGACAATTGTGAAAAAAAACGCATTATTTTTTACTTTTTGCTGTAATAAATATCCCCCAAAAATAGATAAAAAAAAAACATTTTTTCCCCTCAGTTTAGGACGATACGTATTCTTCTACATATTTTGGTAAAAAAAAAAAAAAAAAATCGCAATAAGCATTTATTGATTGGTTTGCGCAAAAGTTATAGCGTCTACAAAATAGGGGATCGTTTTATGGCATTTTTATTAATAATTTTTTTTTTTTTTACTAGTAATGGCGGCAATCTGCGATTTTTATCGTGACTGCGACATTATGGCGGACACATCGAACACTTTCGGCGCGATTTTGGGACCATTCACATTTATACCGCGATCAGTGCGATTAAAAATGCATTGATTACTGTGTAAATGTGACTGGCAGTGAAGGGTTAACCACTAGGCGGCGCTGTAGGGGTTAAGTGTGTCCTAGGGAGTGATTCTAACTGTAGGGGGGAGGGGCTGTGATCAGTGACAGTGTCACTAGGCAGAACGGGGAGATGCTTGCTTAGTT
The DNA here is from genome assembly GCA_037953035.1 of Aquarana catesbeiana. NCBI lineage: Eukaryota > Metazoa > Chordata > Amphibia > Anura > Ranidae > Aquarana > Aquarana catesbeiana. Next base: position 248,557 of record JBBHAA010003198.1, read on the forward strand.
TAGCACCCCCTCCCCCCCCGTGAGACGATCGCGGGTATCCCCGCGGACATCGAGTTTGCAGGACCCGCGATCGCGCTCACGAAGCTCCTGGCGGGCACACGCCAACAAGTCACCTCTTAAAGGGCCACGTACAGGTACGTGATTCTGCCTGTACGCGCCCTTCTGCCGCAGTATATCAGCGTGAGCCGGTCGGGAAGCGGATATCCGCCTGCAGTTCAGCTTAAAAAAAAAAAAAAATTAGTTTGTTTTGGAGGCAACTTGTTTATTAAGTATGATAAGAAGGAGATGATGAAGTGGACCTATCAGTGTGCTGCACCTGCATTTTCACCGTCCAATCACAGGCTGGGGGCGGGAGGGTGACCTAGCTGCACGGCTTAACGGCAGTGGAGAAAAGTCACCGACCTGACTGTACTGTGTGGCAGAGCTGTTTTGAGATCGGCTTTTAGGACTGATGACCTCACCTGCAGGATCCGGGGGGAGCTCCTGATTGGTCTGTGTAGAGATGATCTCAGGAGGCTTCTGTCTGCTGTCCCTCAAAGAATGTCCAGGTTGCTGGAGAGTACCCATCACTGGCGGCTGGTGCTCAAAATTTTCGGGGGCGCAAAAAAAGTTGAAAAAAATCATCAATTGCAGCCACTGTGCCCATCAAAGGCTGCCAGTGTGCCCATCAAATGCTGCCACTGTGCCAAACGCAGCCACTGTGCCATCAAACGCTGCCAGTGTGCCCATCAAACACAGCCGCTGTGCCAAACGCTGCCACTATGTCCATCAGAAGCTGCCACTGTGCCCATCAAACGCAGCCGCTGTGCCCATCAAACACTGCCACTGTGCCATCAAACTCTGCCACTGTGCCATCAAATGCTGCCAGTGTGCCCATCAAACGCAGCCGCTGTGCCAAACGCAGCCACTGTGCCCATCAAACACTGCCACTGTGCCATCAAACTCTGCCACTGTGCCATCACACGCTGCCACTGTGCCCATCAAACGCAGCCGCTGTGCCAAACGCAGCCACTGTGCCCATCAAACGCTGCCACTGTGCCCATCAAACACTGCCACTGTGCCATCAAACGCTGCCAGTGTGCCCATCAAATGCTGCCAGTGGGCCCATCAAACGCTGCAAGTGTGCCTATCAAATGCTGCCACTGTGCCCATCAAACGCAGCCACTGTACCAAATGCTGCCACTGTACCCATCAAACTCTGCCACTGTGCCATCAAACGCTGCCAGTGTGCCCATCAAACGCTGCCACTGTGCCCATCAAATGCTGCAAGTGTGCCCATCATATGCTGCCAGTGTGCCAATCATATGCTGCCACTGTGCCATCAATTGTAGCCACTGTGCCAAACGCTGCCACTGTGCCATCAAGTGCTACCACTGTGCCCATCAAACGCAGCCACTGTGCCAAATGCTGCCACTGTGCCCATCAAACGCTGCCACTGTGCCAAACGCTGCCACTGTGCCCATCAAACGCTGCCACTGTGCCATCAAACGCTGCCACTGTGCCATCAAATGCTGCCAGTGTGCCATCAAACGCAGCCGCTGTGCCAAACGCTGCCACTGTGCCCATCAAACGCTGCCACTGTGCCAAATGCTGCCACTGTGCCCATCAAACGCTGCCAGTGTGCCCATCAAACGCTGCCAGTGTGCCCATCAAATGCTGCCAGTGTGTCCATCAAATGCCAGTGTGCCCTTGAATGCCCCCCAGTGTGAACCCCGCCGTTTGCCCTGCACTTACCTTGTCTTGGTGTCGAGCGGGGTCCTCCATGCATCTCCTGCCATCCTCATCTTCCGTCCTCTCCTCCTGCTGGGCGTCCAAAAGCAGCGCATGACGTTTCAGCCAATCAGGTGACGGGTAACAGATCCGAGCACCTGATTGGTGGAGAGGCGGTTTAGTGTTAGGAAAGTGAACAGTCATTGGCTTTTCTAACACAGCTGAGTGACCTGCGCGCGCCATGCGTCACCTTTTTTTTTTTTTTTCACCACTATGCACAGGTGTGAGCCACCTATGATGAAATAAACAGGTGCATTGAAATATGCATTGTGAATAATGCAGGAATCAGGACCTCCTTCTTCCTCCTGGTGATCCCTCTCGTGCAGGGGGGTCTCACACTGGTGGCCCTCCAGCTGTTGCAAAACTACAAGTCCCATGAGGCATTGCACGGCTGACAGTTACAAGCATGACTCCCACAGGCAGAGGCACGATGGGACTTGTAGTTTCGCAACAGCTGGAGGCCCCCTCTACGTAGTTTAAGGTTAAACCTCTTTTCTTCTAATTTTAATGAGTGGCCACGAGTCTTATTAAACTCTCTTCTGCGAAAAAGTTTTCTCCCTATTGTGGGGTCACCAGTCCGGTATTTGTATATTGTGGGGTCACCAGTCCGGTATTTGTATATTGTGGGGTCACCAGTCCGGTATTTGTATATTGTGGGGTCACCAGTCTGGTATTTGTATATTGTGGGGTCACCAGTACAGTATTTGTATATTGAAATCATATCCCCTCTCAAGCGTCTCTTCTCCAGAGAGAATAAGTTCAGAGCTCGCAACCTTTCCTCATAACTAAGATCCTCCAGACCCTTTATTAGTTTTGTTGCCCTTCTTTGTACTCGCTCCATTTCCAGTACGTCCTTCCTGAGGACTGGTGCCCAGAACTGGACAGCATACTCCAGGTGCCGCCGGACCAGAGTCTTGTAGAGCGGGAGAATTATCCTTTTATCTCTGGAGTTGATCCCCTTTTTAATGCCAATATTCTGTTTGCTTTGTTAGCAGCAGCTTGGCATTGCATGTCATTGCTGAGCCTATCATCTACTAGGACCCCCAGGTCCTTTTCCATCCTAGATCCCCCCAGAGGTTCTCCCCCCAGTGTATAGATTGCATTCAGATTTTTACCACCCAAATGCATTATTTTACATTTTTCTACATTGAACCTCATTTGCCATGTAGTTGCCCCTCCCACATTCATTTGTTCAGATCTTCTTGCAAAGTTTCCACTTCCTGCGGAGAAGTTATTGCCCTGCTTAGCTTAGTATCGTCTGCAAATACAGAGATTGAACTGTTTATCCCATCCTCCAGATCGTTTATGAACAAATTAAATAGGATTGGTCCCAGCACAGAACCCTGGGGAACCCCACTACCCACCCCTGACCATTCTGAGTACTCCCCATTTATCACCACCCTCTGAACACGCCCTTGTAGCCAGTTTTCATTCCATGTACTCACCCTATGGTCCATGCCAATGGCCCTTGTTTTGTACAGTAAACGTTTATGGGGAACTATGTCAAATGCTTTTGCAAAATCCAGATACACCACGTCTACGGGCCTTCCTTTATCTAGATGGCAACTCACCTCCTCATAGAAGGTTAATAGATTGGTTTGGCAAGAACGATTCTTCATGAATCAATGCTGATTACTGCTAATGATACCGTTCTTATTACTAAAATCTTGTATATAGTCCCTTATCATCCCCTCCAAGAGTTTACATACTATTGATGTTAGGCTAACTGGTCTGTAATTCCCAGGGATGTATTTTGGGCCCTTTTTAAATATTAGTGCTACATTGGCTTTTCTCCAATCAGCTGGTACCATTCCAGTCAGTAGACTGTCTGTAAAAATTAGGAACAATGGTCTGGCAATCACTTGACTGAGTTCCCTAAGTACCCTCGGATGCAAGCCATCTGGTCCCGGTGATTTATTAATGTTAAGTTTCCCAAGTCTAATTTTAATTCTGTCCTCTGTTAACCATGTAGGTGCTTCCTGTGTTGTGTCATGAGGATAAACACTGCAGTTTTGGTTACTGAAGCCCCCGATTCACTCGTAAAGACTGAGGAGAAGAATAAATTCAATACCTTCGCCATCTCCCCATCCTTTGTAACCAGATGTCCTTCCACATTCTTTATGGGGCCAATATGGTCAGTCCTCCCTTTTTTACTGTTTACATACTTAAAGAATTTCTTGGGATTTTTTTTGCTCTCCTCCGCTATGTGTCTTTCATGTTCTATCTTAGCCGCCCTGATTACACCCCTTACATTTCTTGTTGCATTCTTTGTAAAGTCTGAATGCTGATGATGATTCCACAACTTTGTTTTTTTTGAAGGCCTTCTCTTTTGCTTGTATATGCATTTTTACATTGGAGTTAATCCATCCAGGACTTTTGTTCGCTCCTTTAAATGTATTACTCAATGGGATCCATTAGCTAATGCCCTTATTTAATATGCTCCTAAAGCAAACCCATCTCTCCTCCGTGTTCTTTGTTCCTAAGATTTTATCCAAATTTATATCTTCTAGCAAGTGCAACAATAAAAATGAAATATTCCTTTAAATATCTGGCCGGGGGGTCCTCTTAGTCTGCCTTTAAAGTAGCGCATCTTTCCTATGTTCATAACAGTACCTCAGCAAAATGACATTTCTAAAGGAAAAAATGTCATTTAAAATTGCTTGCAGCTGTAATATATTGCTGGATCCCGGCAATATAGATAAAAAATCATTTAAAAAAATGGGGGAACTCCACTCCAAAATGTAAAAAAAAACATGGCGTAGGGGTCCCCCCCAAAATGTATACCAGGCCATTATCTGAGCATGCAACCTGGCAGGCTGCAGGAAAAGGGGGGGGGGGGGGACGAGAGAGCGCCCCCCCTCCTGAACTGTACCAGGCCACATGCCCTCAACATGGGGAGGGTTGATGGGGACAATGGCCTCATCCCCACAACCCTTGCCCAATTGTTGTGGGGGTCTGTGGGTTGTGGGGCGCTGTAGGCGGAGGGAGGAGGAAGGAATCAGGAACTCTTTCCTCCTCCCAGTGACCCCTCTAGTGATATAAAGATCTATATAGAGGAATCAGGACCTCCTTCCTCCTGCTGGTCATTCTCTGTACATAAATATGTCTATGTCTGTGCTATGTACGAATGATTGATATATATATATATATATATATATATATATATATATATATATACGCATACACACAACCACAGAGGTATTAGGGTTTTCTTCCTCCTGCTGTTGATCCCTCCAGTGTTCACCCATTCGCCAAAGAGCGAACATTATGGGGTGTTTGCGGCAAATTTGAGCGATGCGGAACGCCCCATAATGCACTGCAAGATCGCAGTGCATTGCTGTATGATGATTGGCCAAAGCATGCACCTGACCTGCATGCTATGGCCAATCACAGCGCCCCCTGCTAAGAGAGCCATAATTGGCCAAAGGAATCATGGCTCAGGGAGACTAACTTCACGCCAGACACTATATAAGTCTGCCTACACGGCGGCCCTGTGTAGTGTTGTTGGTGTGGACAGAGAGATAGCGTGATTTAGATTAAGCAGGCAGGTTATTCAGTTAGTGGCAGTGTATTTGATATATATGTATATATATACTCTGCATTTAGCATAGACTATATATTCAGTGTTTACTCTATATTCAGTCAGTACAGGTGGTGTATTATATATACAGTCTTGTATATATATATATATATATATATATATATATATATATATATATATATTCTGCATCCAGTGTAGCCTATATCTACAGTGCATTCTGTTGTGTACAGTTTCTAATACACTTCTGGTGGTGTACATAGTACACAATACAGTGTAGTGTGGTGTTGCAAAACAAAATATACATCATGTCCGGAAGGCCACCAAGGAGAGGCAGACGCTCACAGGCCACTAAAAGAAGGCAAGCAGGCTCTGTGTCTATGAATGAATGAATGACTTGTAGCACTACATATGCAACCTAAATTGCCTCAAGGTGCTTTTGCCGCCATTGACCATCTGGGTCTTTAGAAGAGATGGGTCTTGAGCTTTTTCCTGACCTCTACAGTCAACAGTGCTGGTCGTGGACATGGTGCATCCTCTGCAGGTGGCCTTGGGGCATGCTTGTCCTTTTTTTCTGCTGCTGGCCATGTTATTGAGCCAGAACATGCAGAAGAGTTGGTGGAATGGATAACAAAGCCATCCTCATCCTCCTCATCCTCTGTCACCCAGGCTCAGAGTAGTTTGCCTTCCAACGCAGCTGCCAAAGTGGCCTATTCCACTGGCTCCTTGTCCACAGTCACTCCTTCTGTAGCCAAACCATCATGCACGGAGGAGTCCCCAGAATTATTCGACTGCAGTGTTGGGTACATGCTGCTGGAGGATGCGCAGTGATTTGAAGGCTCTGATGTTGGTTCCCAGGTTGAGGAAGGGAGTAACGTGAGCCTAGAGAGAAGGGGTGCCCAAGAAGGACAAGAAACTGGCAGTCATGTTCCCCCAGCTGCAGCATACTGCCGAGTTTTCTCCAGTGATGAGGGAGGGGATGATGAGGTCACTGACTCTACTTGGGTGCCTGAGAGAAGAGAGGAGGAGGAGGAAGAGGAGGAGGCACAACTCCAATGAGGCAAGATGTCCTCTAGGGTGCAGCTTAAGGGCAGCCACCCTATTGCATCACACCTCAGAGCTCCGCAGGTGCAGGGCGCTGCTGACTCCCTGCTGACTTTTTAAAATTCCTTGGTGTGGGGCTTTTTCGACATGTGGCCGATTGCAACCTATGTCTGAAACGGATCAAGTGTGACCAGAACAACAGCCGCTTGGGCACCACATGCTTGACCAGACATATGACAACCTTCCATGCAGTCTGTTGGCAACAGCACTTGAAAGACCCACATCAAAGAAAAATGCGGACTTCTCCTTGCCCCTCATCTGGATCTCCAACCCTACTATACCTCCAGTCCTCTCAAAGTCCTGCACTGAGAAGAATGAAGATATAGCAATAGGTGACCCAAGTACTTGCAGCCAATCTGCTAGCAGTAAACCACCATCTGATTTTAGCAAGCAAATTTCCCTACCCCAGTTGCTGAACCGTAAAAAGAAATTCGGTCACAGCCATCCACATGCTCAGCGTCTAAAGGCTAGCTTGGCCAAATTGTTTGCACTGCAACTGTTGCCTTTTCAGCTGGTAGACTGTGCTCCCTTTCGTGAATTTGTGGAATGTGCTGTACCTCAGTGGCAGGTTCCAAAATGCCATTTCTGTAGGCTCGGAGGTGGTTGACAACACGCCAGCTTAAGCCAGGAATGGTTGTATGCGACAATGGCACCAACCTTCTCTCCGCCCTCTGACAGGGACACTTGACCCATGTTCCATGTTTGGCACACATCCTAAATTTGGTGTTGCAGCGGTTCTTGAGCAAGTACTCAGGCTTACAGGATCTCCTGAGGGAGGCCAGAAAAGTCTGTGGTCATTTCTGCCTGGCTGTCTGATATTCAAAGGAAATGCAACCTGCCCACCAACTGCCTCCTTTGTGACATGCCCACCAAGTGGAACTCAACATTGGCAATGCTGCAGCAGCTGCACACACAGCAGAGGGCCATCAATGAGTACCTGTGTGAGTATGGCACCAGGACAGGGTCAGGGGAGCTTGGCTTCTTTTCGCCACACCAGTGGCTCCTGATCAGGGATGCGTTTACTGTCCTGTCACCATTTGAGGAGGCCACAAGGATGGTGAGCAGTGACAATGCATGCGTCAGTGACACTGTCCCTCTAGTCTTCCAATTGGAGCACCTGCTTCGTGGAATCATGGACAGGGCACTTGAGGCAGAACAGTGGGAGGAGTAGGAGGACTTCCTTAACTCTCATGGCCCCCTTTATCCAGATAGCATTCTTACTGCAAAAAAACACAGGAAGAAGAGGAGGAGAATTGTGTCAGCATGGATGTAGAGGATAACAATCAGCAGCAGTCTTCAAGGGATGGTTTTCAATCCCCAGAAACCCAAGGAGTTGTACGTGGCTGGGAGGAGGTAGTTACAGATCATGTGATCCTTAGTGACCCAGAGGACTCAGAATTGAATGCCTATGCAAACTTACGCTGCATGGCCTCCCTTATTCTGCAAAGCCTGCAAAAGGACCCTAGGATTCGTGGTATCAAGGAGAGGGATCATTACTGGCTGGCAACCCTTCTTGATCCACGTTACAAGGGTAAGGTTCCAGAACTCATCCAGCCTTCGCAGATGGAGCAGAGGATGAAACACTTTCAAGAGGCCTTGAAGAAAGGTTCCAGACTCTGGGAGGTTACAATTTCCTGGTGCTGGACAACATGTTGCTGAGGCTTTGTTTAGTCAGAGGAAGAGCGGTGGAGAAGGTGGCCGGCTGACCGATGCCTTTAAACAATTTTTCAGTCCTCAGCGCCAAGGTCTGATCGGTTCAAGCAACCATCACCAGCATCTGCATTACATGGTGCAGGAATATCTAGGGGCAAGAGCAGACTTGTAGACCTTTCCAACAGAGAATCCACTGTTACTGGGTCTTGAGGATGGACCACTGGCCAGAACTTGCTCAATATGCAATTGAGCTACTGGCCTGTCCTGCATCCAGCGTGCTTCTGAATGCACATTCAGTGCTGCTGGAGGGTTTGTAACGGATCAAAGACTGTGCCTGTCCACAGACTCCGTTGATAGGCTCACATTCATAAAAAATGAATCAGTCTTGGATCAGCAGCTATCAAGCACCTGATGCTGATGTAACTGATTGAATTTGCTATGGATGTGGGGTCCCTTGAAGACTGCTTATGCTGACTATTCTATTTCTCCTCAATCTTGATGATGCTAGCTTCCAACAATATTTTTGGTTTAGGGCACCACCACCACTGCCTAAGGCCCAATTTTTCTGACCCCGATTAACAGGGGCATGTAATTAAAATTTTTGATCTAATATTTCACAGCAGGGCCCGTTCCTGCTCCCAACAAGAGTATCTGTAAGGGTGTTGTGGCACCACAACCCAAGGCCCAATTTTTCTGCCTCTGTTTAACAGGGGCATGTAATTACAATTTTTGATCTAATTTTTCATAGCAAGACCCGTTCCTGTGCCCAACAAGTGTATCTGTGATGGGTTACAGTGTTGTGGCACCACCACAACCACCCAAGGCCCAATTTTTCTGCCCCTGTTTAACAGGGGCATGTAATTACAATTCTTGATATAATATTTCACAGCAGGGCCCGTTCCTGCGCCCACCAAGAGTATCTGTGAGGGCTTACAGTGTTCTGGTACCACCACCACCAAAGGCCCAATTTTCTGCAGAGTATATAGGGCAGGCTGTATAGTACATATACTACTGTTCAGAGTATATAGTGCTTGGGGGCCTGGGGGACCCCCATGCCATTTTTTTAAAATTTGGGTGCAGGGTTCCCCTTAATATCCATACCAGACCCAAAGGGCCTTGTAATGGAGTGGGGGTGGGGGGGGGAAATCATGCCTTTTTTCAATGATTTTCATCTATATTGCCGGGAGCCGACAATACATTACAGCCGCGAGTAGTTTTTAATGACATTTTTTCATTTAGAAATGTCATTGTGCTTTGGTATTGTTCTAAACACGGGAAAAATGTGCCACTTTACGGGCATATATAGGACACCCCCCAGGCACAATATTTAAAGGAATATTTCATTTTTACTGCTGCAGTTTAAGCAGTATTAAAATCACTGCTCCCAAAAAAACTGAAGTTTTCAAAACTTTTTTTTGGATTGATACATGTCCCCTGGGGCAGGATCCGGGCCCCCAAACACTTTTTATGGCAATAACTTGCATATAAGCCTTTAAAATGAGCAGAGGATGATTTTTCACGTTCCTGTCCCATAGACTTTAACAGTCTTCGCGTGTTCGAACAAATTTTTTGCGTGTTCGCATGTTCTGCTGCGAACCGAACCGGGGGGTGTTCGGCTCATCCCTAGTAGTGATATAAAGATCTATATAGAGGAATTGGGACCTCCAGCTGGTGACCCCTCTATTGATATAAAGATCTATATAGAGGAATCAGGACCTCCTTTCTCCTGTTGGTGACCTCTCTAGTGATGTAAAGATCTATATAGAGGAATCAGGACCTCCTTCCTCCTGCTGGTGATCCCTCTAGTGATATAAACATCTATATAGAGGAATCAGGACCTCCTTCCTCTTGCTGGTGATCCCTCTAGTGATATAAAGATCTATATAGAGGAATCAGGGCCTCCTTCCTCCCGCTGGTGATCCCTCTAGTGATATAAAGATCTATATAGAGGAATCAGGGCCTCCTTCCTCCTGCTGGAGATCCCTCTACTGATACAAAGATCTATATAGAGGAATCAGGGCCTTCTTCCTCCTGCTGGAGATCCTTCTACTGATACAAAGATCTATATAGAGGAATCAGGACCTCCTTCCTCCTGCCGGTGATCTCTATATAGAGGAATCAGGACCTCCTTCCTCTTGCTGGTGACCCCTCTAGTGATATAAAGATCTATATAGAAGTATCAGGACCTCCTTCCTCCTGCTGGAGATCCCTCTACTGATATAAAGATCTATATAGAGGAATCAGGACCTCCTTCCTCCTGCTGGAGATCCCTCTACTGATATAAAGATCTATATAGAGGAATCGGGACCTCCTTCCTCCTGCTGGTGACCCCTCTAGTGATATAAAGATCTATATAGAGGAATCAGGACCTCCTTCCTCCTGCCGGTGACCCCTCTAGTGATATAAAGATCTATATAGAGGAATCAGGACCTCCTTCCTCCTGCCGGTGATCCCTCTACTGATATAAAGATCTATATAGAGGAATCAGGACCTCCTTCCTCCTGCTGGTGATCCCTCTAGTGATATAAAGATCTATATAGAGGAATCAGGACCTCCTTCCTCCTGCCGGTGACCTCTCTAGTGATATAAAGATCTATATAGAGGAATCAGGACCTCCTTCCTCCTGCTGGTGACCCCTCTAGTGATATAAAGATCTATATAGAGGAATCAGGACCTCCTTCCTCCTGCCGGTGATCCCTCTAGTGATATAAAGATCTATATAGAGGAATCAGGACCTCCTTCCTCCCGCTGGTGACCCCTCTAGTGATATAAAGATCTATATAGAGGAATCAGGACCTCCTTCCTCCTACTGGTGACCCCTCTAGTGATATAAAGATCTATATAGAGGAATCAGGACCTCCTTCCTCCTGCTGGAGATCCCTCTACTGATATAAAGATCTATATAGAGGAATCAGGACCTCCTTCCTCTTGCTGGGGACCCCTCTAGTGATATAAAGATCTATATAGAGGAATCAGGACCTCCTTCCTCTTGCTGGTGACCCCTCTAGTGATATAAAGATCTATATAGAGGAATCAGGACCTCCTTCCTCCTGCTGGTGATCCCTCTAGTGATATAAAGATCTATATAGAGGAATCAGGACCTCCTTCCTCCTGCTGGTGATCCCTCTAGTGATATAAAGATCTATATAGAGGAATCGGGACATCCTTCCTCCTGCTGGTCATTCTCTGTACATAAATATGTCCTATGTGTAAATGTATATGATGTCCAGGGACTGGAGAGGTGTTGGTGCTATGTACGAGTGATATATATATATATACGCACACCCACACAGTGAATTCTGCCTCTTCCCCTCCACTCTCGTTTTGCATTTGATCATTCCGTCGAGTCCCTCAGCTGAGCCAATCTCTTTTCAAGCCGGGATAAAAAGAGAGGAACTTCAAAGCCGGTTCAGGTAATTAAGAGCTGAGGGGAATATAATTTAAACCATGGGCCTTGCTTTGCACCCAGGTCCGCCTTTCACAGGCAGCCGGTAAGGGAGCCACAATTCCCTGCTGCCTCCAAATCTGCTTCCTCTTCTCGCACTGCGCTGCCCCCCCACCCCCCCCAGCCTTCGCATCTGCATTTCAAACAGCCCGTCTCTGGCATTAATTATTAATTAGCCTACAGTCACCCCAGAGGATTGTCGTTCCCGGCTGCACATACTTATTATTGACCTCTATCGCAGTTTGGCTGCTGGGAGCCCCCACCAGAATGTTTAATAATTTCCTTTCCCGAGTTATAATTTTCACAGAGGAGAAGTGATGGCGGCGCGGCAACCAGATAACCTTTTCCTGCCAGCCACAGATACGGGGCTTGGCCCTCCGCGGACGGGGGGGGGCCTGGCAGGTGATTGTTGGGATAGGGAGAAGGGGGGGGGAGGGCACTGGGGGGCACTAATCCTGACATGGACACAATGAGCGGAGAGTGGCCACCTGAGCCCGGCCAATCACCTGGGAGCGACATTATCCCAGCTGGTGCATTCATTACAGCGAACCTGTCAGGTTGGTTTTAAAAGGTGTCGGCCCCGGGACTAGGGATGCCACCTGGCTGGTATTTTACCAGTCTGGCTAAAGAAATGAGGACTTCGTGCCAATGCTTATTAATGGGCAAGAGATCATAAGGGCCGTTATATGTTGCCAGAAATGGTGGAAACCAGTGGCGGCCGGTGCTCAAAATTT
>JBBHAA010003199.1:0-123080 GCA_037953035.1 Aquarana catesbeiana
CTACATAAATAGGATTTCCCCCGCTTCCCCTCATCTTTAAACCCATTCCAGGTGAACCCCCCCCCCCCCGACACAAGGAGGGTCGGTCTGGGTAGATATTCTGGGGGACATTTACTAAAACTGAAGACCTCTGTGTTGTTGTCCAGAACAATAAAGTTTTACCAACTCTGATGTCATCGGAGCCCAGCTGGCCTCCAGTGGGGGGTGAGCTCCAATAGGCTGGCACCTGTGCCCGCAGACCGTTAAGCTTGTGAGCGGCGGCTTCTCCATGTCGTTAAATCACAGTAAAGTTTCCTTCTTTATAAAGCGCTGACGCCGCCCCGAGAGAGAGGGGGGTGTGGCGGGGAGCGCAGACTACGCTTTGCTGGTCACCAGCAAGAAACGTACCTGTGTGACAACACATCCTGCTTTATACAAGACATTCATTCAGTCCCCCGTGTTGCCTCTCGCCCTCTGCACAGAAACCTGTCTATAGCAATGGAACAAAACCAAAATGAAACGGAAATGAAAAAAAAAAATGAAAAAAAGTACAACAAACCAAAAAAAGAAACATGGAAGAAAAATAAAAATAACAGCTTGTAAAGAAAATAAGAAAAAAAAAAAAAAAATCAACAAAAACTGAAATGATGGCAATAAACACAACGCATGTAGACTAGGAGCTCTGAGATTATTGTGACTGCAAAATTATATTTTATTGGATGAATAAAAAAATTAAAAAAAAAAAAAAAAAACACAAATGCTTCAGTTTTCAAAAAATACACTTAATCCTGGTTTACATGGGAAGCGGATCATGTCTATGAAACGCGTCGGGCCACAAGCAATCTATCTATCTATCTATCTATCTATCTATCTATATAGAGAGAGATATCAGATTTTATATATTTATTTTAGTTAAAATATGATATATTAACACGTTATGAATCTGTTGGAACGCTTGTATCGTTACCAATGTCTATAATATATGTTGTACAACAAAAAGACATTTTTCCATATATGAATATTAACCACTTGAGGACCAGCCACCGCAGTTATATTGCGGCAGGTTGACTCCCCTGGGCGAGCTGTCATAGCTGTACGTCAGAGCCACAGCCGATGCTCATGCCCGGCGGCCCGCGATGTCCGCCAGACACCCGCGATTGCTCCTGAGAGAGAGAGAGACAGGACGGAGATCTGTCAATGTAAACAGACAGATCTCTCTTCTGTCAGAAGAGAGGAGACAGATCTGCTGTTCATACTAAGTTTGAACAGCGATCTCTCTCCTCCTCCAAGCAGTCCCATCCCCGCTCGTTAATTTTGTTTGGGTATGTCGTCGCACAACCGCGCAATTGTCAGTTAAAGCGACACAGTGCGCCGTATCGCAAAAAATGGCCTGGTCATTAAGGGGGGCAAATCCTTCCGGGGGGGGGGGGGGGGGGGGGGGGGGGGGCTGAGGTGGTTAAATAAAAGAAATTATGTTTTACGTATAATGCTGCATCTCAAAAACCCCATTTTATTTCCCCTTGTTCTTTTAGTTTCTTAGGCTCTATGGGGGTGTGGTGTCATACTTTAACTAAATTAGGTTTCTAAATCCTTTAGATAGTTATGATGTAATAAGCGGAAGTTAAAAAAGTATGGGGAGGAGATGCAGGACACAGACAGCAAAATCAATATAGGGTCTAGGGGGTCCGTTTACAGTCCAGGGGGGTCTCAAACTGGCGGCCCCTCCAGCTGTTGCGAAACTACAAAGTCCCAGGAGGCATTGCAAGGCTCACAGTTACAAAGCATGACTTCCCTCAGGCAGAGGCATGATGGGACTTGCAGTTTTGCAACAGCTGGAGGGCCACCAGTTGGAGATCCCTGATATAGACCCCCCCCCCCCCCCCCCAAAAAAAAAAAAAAAAAAACAAAAAAAAAAAAAAAAAACCACAGCGTGTCTGCCAGGCCTAGAAATGATACTCGATACGAGTAAAAACATCAAAGCCGATTTCTGGGCACCCTCCTACAAAGTTACAATGTTGCACTGGGGGAGAGGAAACTAAGGAAATGCTTCCTTCTGCCTGCAGCTGACTGATGACATCATCACAGCCTAGGCAAAGTCACTGACAGGAGCTCAAGAACAGTTTTTTTTTTTTTTTAAACATAAAAAAGGTGGAGATCTTCTGAACAATCATCCTGGTTCCTGTATATTGTGACAGGTCAGGGATGTATCCCAAGCTGACAGGTCCACTTTAAATCCTATTGGTTGTATTTAAAGTGATGTTCCAGCTGAAAAAATTATTATTTTTTTTTTTTTTTAAGTCAGCAGCTACAAACACTGTAGCTGCTGACTTTTAATAAGCACACTTACCTGTCCAGGGAGCCCGCGATGTCGGCCTCCCCGAGGCCGATATGTCCGTCGGATTGGGTCCCGGCACCGCCATTTAAACTGAGGGAAACAGGTAGTGGAGCCTTGCAGGCTTCACTGCCCGTTTCCTACTGCGCATGCGCGAGGCGCTTTGTGAATGGCCGGCTGTGTTCTGGGACACACAGATCCGCGCCCCGTTCCCCAGAAGACAACGCGAGGAGGAGAAGAATGAAGACTACCGCAAAATAGGAAGTGGCAGATTAGGATGATCTACCTAGCAACAGCCATAGGAAGTGGCAGATTAGGATGATCTGCCTAGCAACAGCCATTTCTGGTAAGTAAAAAAATTATTATTTTTTATTTTTATATTTTTTTCACATTTTTAGGAGCCTTTTTATGCATTTTTTTTTTTTTTTTTTTTTTAAGATGGACCTCCGCTATAACAGAGGCGAAAAACAAAGAGATCATGTACAAAAAGTGTAGGAAACATTTCACCAGAGACCGCCGAGTGGTTGCCACGGGTTACAGACTGGAGCTTTCCCTTTTAGGGAAGATTTCCTTTCCGGTCACAGCGGTGTTCATTACCTCTTATCTGCCAGATCCGTCTTATTTCCCACAAGCATGATGATGACATCACTTCCCCTCTCTGTCCGCACGTCATCGATCCATTTGGAGGTTTGCTGGAAGGAATTCAGATCTGGGCAGAAGACAAATATCAGAAATTAGTTTTTATAAAATGTATGCTGACCGATCGTTTTCCTTCGAGGGATGATGAGGAGGAGGATGAGGGATGCAGCCCGGGGTCGCAGCCTCACCTTCTTCCATGTAAATGTCTCTATTCCAGGGGGGACACTTTACTTCTATTAAACTCGCTGCAACAATGTTTCTTTTTTATCTCTTTCTTTTTTTTATTCTATTTTTGTGCAATAAGACAACACTTCCTGGGTTTCTGGCCTAGGCCGAGTCCCGCTGCCTCCTGGGATTGCTCGGTCACACCTATCCCCACGAGGGCCGCGTGTTTATAAGCTGCAATTGTGCCGCGGATTTTTTGCGCATGCGCACAAAACGACGACGGGGGCGGTCTTGTAGCGATCTGTCGGAGGATGCCGTTTGCTCGCATGCTCAGAAAGCCCAACCAGGCGTTTTTTTAACCACATGACCCCTTAAAAAAGGTTTTACCCCCTTCATGACCAGGCCATTTATTTCTAGGGGGGGGGGGATTAAAAAAGTCAGCAGCTACAAATACTGTTAGTTTGTAACTTTTAATACAAGGACACTTCCCCGTCCTGGAATCCCGTGATGTCGGCACCCCAAGCCGATCCGTCCATCGCCTCCGGGTGCAGGTGCCGCCATCCTTACTAAAAGGGAAACAGGAAGTGAAGCCTTGCGGCCTCACAGCCCCGCCATCTGCTGCGCATGCACGAGTCGCGCTTTCTGAATGGTCCCCGCTGTCTTCTGGGACCTGTGTGAGGAGGAGGGGCCTGGAAATTGCGTAGATCGACCTACGATTGTGGTGATCTTACCCGTTATGGGAGCGGGTACCGGGTTGTGAACGAGGGCTCAATCCCCCACTAAGCACACGCATTGCACATGGAGTGGCCCTATTCACTGGAAGGAGTCACAGCTGCCAGGCATTACGATCGCTGAAAGCATTAGGGGGTACAAATCCTGCTGCAGCCATGAAGCAAAAAGCCTTATGGCGTGTGTACAGCCTCTTCTGCTAAAGGGGAGCAGTTGGCAGTTGGGGGTAAAAACGCAGCTCAGCCACAGGGTTTTACCACCCTTCAACTGCCCTCAGGAAGTTCAGCTGGTTCCAACCACAGGGCCCAGCGATGGAAGATGAGAGGGATCATGAGAACTCACTTGTGATGTCATACACCACCACGGCTATGGTGGAGTCCCGGATGTAGCTGGGGATCAGACTGCGAAAGCGCTCCTGTCCGGCGGTGTCCCAGAGCTGCAGCCGCACCTGCTGGTACCAGACCGAGGAGAACAGGAGAGAAAAGGTGCAAATTGTGTGAGGAGGGGAGAGAGGGACACAAAGAGAAAAACACAAAGAGATGAGCTGGAGAGAGACACAAAGAGCACGGCATCAACATTCACTGGGACCCCCGTGACCCCGCCTCCCGAGTGAATCCCCGCCTCCCGAGTGAATCCTCGCTAGTTCATTAGATTTAGGGTCCAACCACACTTCAGGGTTGCGTTAGTGGCACATGATAATGTGACCCCCGAGGGCAGCCGCCCCCACTGATCCCCCCCAACGGCAGCCGCACCCACCGCCCCCCCCGAGGGCAGCCGCACCCACCGCCCCCCCCCCCCCCGAGGGCAGCCGCACCCACTGACCCCCCCCGAGGGCAGCCGCACCCACTGACCCCCCCGAGGGCAGCCGCACCCACTGACCCCCCCCAACGGCAGACGCACCCACTGACCCCCCCGAGGGCAGACGCACCCACTGACCCCCCCCCCAACGGCAGCCACACCCACTGACCCCCCCGAGGGCAGCCGCACCCACGGCCCCCCCCCCCAGGGCAGCCGCACCCACACCCCCCCCAACAGCAGCCACACCCACTGACCCCCCCCAACGGCAGCCGCACCCACCGCCCCCCCCCCCCCCCCCCAGGGCAGCCGCACCCACCGCCCCCCCCCCGAGGGCAGACGCACCCACTGAGCCCCCCCGAGGGCAGCCGCACCCACCGACCCCCCCTAGGGCAGACGCACCCACCGACCCCCCCGAGGGCAGACGCACCCACTGACCCCCCCCCACCCCCCCCGAGGGCAGACGCACCCACTGACCCCCCCCCCCCCAACGGCAGCCACACCCACTGACCCCCCCGAGGGCAGCCACACCCACTGACCCCCCCCCGAGGGCAGCCGCCCCCCCCAGGGCAGCCGCACCCACTGACCCCCCCACCCCCGAGGGCAGCCACACCCACTGATCCCCCAGAGGGCAGCCGATAATAAATCTAGCGCTCTGAGCAGAAATCTGGATGTGGGCTCCTGTCTTTGGGGAACACCAGAACAATCCCCTTTTCACAACAATAAGGGGTCCTTTATATATAAATGCGGACAGTCTAAGATTTCACACAATCGGTATGGCCTCACCGTGCGATCCTCCAGGTACATGGTCTTGGAAAGGAAATCGATGCCGATGGTCGCCTATAAAACATGGACATGGCACATACAAGACATTAGTGGATGAGAAGAAGTGCGGGAAGATCTCAGGTTATATAAAGTGGAAAGGATTGGAGCAAATGAATAAAGCCGAACACCCCACAGCTGATTAAAGTATCAGATAAGAACATCTCTAATCCTCCCCCATCAAATAATCTCTTTAAACAATAAAGGAGCATTAGGGCGATGGAAGGTCGAGTTGTAGCCGCTCACCTGATAGGTGTTATCAAAGCTGTCATACATGAAGCGGGTGATCAGAGACGTCTTCCCAACTGTACAGAGAGAGAGAAGAGAAATCTTCACATCAAACACAAAGTATCAATTCATCAATAAACTCTTTAAATCCGATCCCCCCCTTTTAATAATCCAGTAATCGATCAATAAACCCTCTCCACCCGCCGTGTAGTACAATGACAGCGGGGGCGGGACCATGTCATACGACGTCACCCCGGTGTTGGCACGCAGGGCGGCGACCCCGATCCCTGTAAAGAGACGATGACACGGATCTTTACCCATGTGATCAGCTGTATCCAATCACAGCCAGTCCCATGTAAACACGGAAGTGACTTTTATCGGCTCTCCTCACCTCACACTGACAGAGAGAGAGAAAGGGCCAATCAGCGGCATCTCCTCACAGGGGAGACCTCTACAGGGAATCAGTGCCCAGTGACACCAGTGTCCATCAGTGATGCCAATCAGTGCCCAGTGACACCAGTGTCCATCAGTGATGCCAATCAGTGCCCAGTGACACCAGTGATGCCAATCAGTGCCCAGTGACACCAGTGATGCCAATCAGTGCCCAGTGACACCAGTGATGCCAATCAGTGCCCAGTGACACCAGTGATGCCAATCAGTGCCCAGTGACACCAGTGATGCCAATCAGTGCCCAGTGACACCAGTGATGCCAATCAGTGCCCAGTGACACCAGTGATGCCAATCAGTGCCCAGTGACACCAGTGATGCCAATCAGTGCCCAGTGACACCAGTGATGCCAATCAGTGCCCAGTGACACCAGTGTCCATCAGTGATGCCAATCAGTGCCCAGTGACACCAGTGATGCCAATCAGTGCCCAGTGACACCAGTGATGCCAATCAGTGCCCAGTGACGCAATCAGTGCCCAGTGACACCAGTGATGCCAATCAGTGCCCAGTGACACCAGTGTCCATCAGTGATGTCAGTCAGTGCCCAGTGACACCAGTGATGCCAATCAGTGCCCAGTGACACCAGTGATGCCAATCAGTGCCCAGTGATGCCAATCAGTGCCCAGTGACACCAGTGATGCCAATCAGTGCCCAGTGACGCCAATCAGTGCCCAGTGACACCAGTGATGCCAATCAGTGCCCAGTGACACCAGTGTCCATCAGTGATGTCAGTCAGTGCCCAGTGACACCAGTGCATATCAGTGATGCCAGTCAGTGCAGCATTGCAGGGATCAGCAGTGCCACCAATCAGTGCTGCAGTGCCCATCAGTGATGCCTATCAGTGCCCATCAGTGACACCAAATCATGGACACCCAATTAGTGCCCGTCAGGGACACCCAATCAGTGCTGTCTATCAGTGCCCATTAGTGATGCCAGTCAGAGCTGCATTTCAGTGCCTCCTCACCAGTGCCGCCTATCAGTCAAGGAGAAAAGAAAAATTATTTACAAAATTTTCTGACATAAACTAAGTAAAAAATTTTTTTTTAAATTCAGCATTTTGGGTCTTTTTTTCGTTTTTTTTTTTTTTTGCAAAAATAAAACATAAAAAACCCTCCAGCTGTGATTAAATACCACCAAAAGAAAGCTCTGTGTGAAAAACAAAATGTCATCAAAGTACAGTGTTACATGACTGATTAATTGTCATTCAAAGTGTGACCGCGCTGAAAGCTGGCCTGGGCAAGAAGGGGATAAAAGTGCCCGGTTTTAAAGCGGTTAAATTTATACAAGAACATAAATGTACCAACTAGTGCTCCCCTGGAAGGCACTGCTGATGTAGCCTTCCCAGGGGCAGCAAGGCGGCACTGGGTGACGTAGCCTTCCCAGGGGGCGGCACCGGTGACGTAGCCTTCCCAGGGGGCGGCACCGGTGACGTAGCCTTCCCAGGGGGCGGAACCGGTGACGTAGCCTTCCCAGGGGGCGGAACCGGTGACGTAGCCTTCCCAGGGGGCGGCACCGGTGACGTAGCCTTCCCAGGGGGCGGAACCGGTGACGTAGCCTTCCCAGGGGGCGGCACCGGTGACGTAGCCTTCCCCAGGGGGCGGAACCGGTGACGTAGCCTTCCCAGGGGGCGGAACCGGTGACGTCGCCTTCCCAGGGGGCGGAACCGGTGACGTCGCCTTCCCAGGGGGCGGAACCGGTGACGTCGCCTTCCCAGGGGGCGGCACCGGTGACGTAGCCTTCCCAGGGGGCGGCACCGGTGACGTAGCCTTCCCAGGGGGCGGCACCGGTGACGTAGCCTTCCCAGGGGGCGGCACCGGTGACGTAGCCTTCCCAGGGGGCGGCACGGTGACGTAGCCTTCCCAGGGGGCGGCACCGGTGACGTAGCCTTCCCAGGGGGCGGCACCGGTGACGTAGCCTTCCCAGGGGGCGGCACCGGTGACGTAGCCTTCCCAGGGGGCGGCACCGGTGACGTAGCCTTCCCAGGGGGCGGAACCGGTGACGTAGCCTTCCCAGGGGGCGGCACCGGTGACGTCGCCTTCCCAGGGGGCGGCACCGGTGACGTAGCCTTCCCAGGGGGCGGAACCGGTGACGTCGCCTTCCCAGGGGGCGGAACCGGTGACGTCGCCTTCCCAGGGGGCGGAACCGGTGACGTCGCCTTCCCAGGGGGCGGAACCGGTGACGTAGCCTTCCCAGGGGGCGGAACCGGTGACGTAGCCTTCCCAGGGGGCGGAACCGGTGACGTAGCCTTCCCAGGGGGCGGAACCGGTGACGTAGCCTTCCCAGGGGGCGGAACCGGTGACGTCGCCTTCCCAGGGGGCGGAACCGGTGACGTCGCCTTCCCAGGGGGCGGAACCGGTGACGTCGCCTTCCCAGGGGGCGGAACCGGTGACGTCGCCTTCCCAGGGGGCGGAACCGGTGACGTCGCCTTCCCAGGGGGCGGAACCGGTGACGTAGCCTTCCCAGGGGGCGGAACCGGTGACGTAGCCTTCCCAGGGGGCGGAACCGGTGACGTAGCCTTCCCAGGGGGCGGAACCGGTGACGTAGCCTTCCCAGGGGGCAGAAGGAAGGTGCTGGCTGTGTCACCAGTGCCTTGAAAAACAAGGAAGTAGAAGAAATAAAAGCACAAGTTTCCAGAAGACTGTAAAGTGATAAATGTATAATATGCACAGCTGGATTCCGGTGATTTCTTGGTTGGGTTGGGGAGGATCTTCCAGCGCCATGAGAATGTTTATTGGTGCAGAGCTAAGAAAGGGGGAGGGGCACTCTTATCAGACCCCGCCTCCAAACTGGCAAAATCGGTAACAAAGCTCAGCATGGAGGATTCATTTATTTTCCTGATTCAGCCGAAATCAAAAAGCCCTCCCCCGACACATCGTACTGTCACAATACACCGATCAGTGGCTGCAGCAGCTGCCGATCGCCCAATACTTCTACAGGGCGGCCGCATTGCCCAGGATCATATATATATATATATATATATAGACCCCATGTCCACCGGCAGATCGCCGTTCTGTCAGTAGGGGGAGGGGATGGATCCTGCAAAGCAGAGATATGGATCCATGCCTTCCCCCTATTACAAGCACCTCCCCCCACTACAGGAAAACACCAGCTAGGCACACAGTTAACCCTTTGATCGCCCCTTCCCAGCCAGTGTCATCAGTACAGTGACAATATATAGTAGGGGTCTTTAACTAGTTGCCACCCGCCCACGTCATATGACAACGTCCCAGAACGGGACACGGCGCGTCTCCCATATCTGTAAAGAGCCACGGCCCCGACTCTTTAACCATGTGATCGGCTGTGTCCAATCACGTCCGGTCACATGTAAACAGGGAGATACCGGTAATCAACCAGGAGATAACTACAACTCCCAGCATGCCCTGCCCCCTCCAATATTCTGCAGTCAGGAGAGAACTACAACTCCCAGCATGTCCCCTCCCTGTATTCTACACCTAGGAGAGGACAACTCCCAGCATGTCCCCTCCCCGTATTCTACACCTAGGAGAGAACTACAACTCCCAGCATGTCCCCCCCCCCCGTATTCTACACCTAGGAGAGAACGACAACTCCCAGCATGTCCTCCCCCCCCGTATTCTACACCTAGGAGAGAACTACAACTCCCAGCATGTCCTCTCACTGTATTCTACACCTAGGAGAGAACAACTCCCAGCATGTCCCCTCCCCGTATTCTACACCTAGGAGAGAACTACAACTCCCAGCATGTCCCCTCCCCGTATTCTACACCTAGGAGAGAACTACAACTCCCAGCATGTCCCCCTGTATTCTACACCTAGGAGAGAACTACAACTCCCAGCATGTCCCCTCCAATATTCTACACCTAGGAGAGAACTACAACTCCCAGCATGCCCTCTCCCTGTATTCTACACCTAGGAGAGAACTACAACTCCCAGCATGTCCCCTCCCCGTATTCTACACCTAGGAGAGAACTACAACTCCCAGCATGTCCCCTCCAATATTCTACACCTAGGAGAGAACTACAACTCCCAGCATGCCCTCTCCCTGTATTCTACACCTAGGAGAGAACTACAACTCCCAGCATGTCCCCTCCCCGTATTCTACACCTAGGAGAGAACTACAACTCCCAGCATGTCCCCTCCCCGTAATCTACACCTAGGAGAGAACTACAACTCCCAGCATGCCCTCTCCCCGTATTCTACACCTAAGAGAGAACTACAACTCCCAGCATGTCCCCTCCCCGTATTCTACACCTAGGAGAGAACTACAACTCCCAGCATGTCCCCCCTGTATTCTACACCTAGGAGAGAACTACAACTCCCAGCATGTCCCCTCCAATATTCTACACCTAGGAGAGAACTACAACTCCCAGCATGCCCTCTCCCTGTATTCTACACCTAGGAGAGAACTACAACTCCCAGCATGTCCCCTCCCCGTATTCTACACCTAGGAGAGAACTACAACTCCCAGCATGTCCCCTCCCCGTAATCTACACCTAGGAGAGAACTACAACTCCCAGCATGCCCTCTCCCCGTATTCTACACCTAAGAGAGAACTACAACTCCCAGCATGTCCCCTCCCCGTATTCTACACCTAGGAGAGAACTACAACTCCCAGCATGTCCCCCCCCTGTATTCTACACCTAGGAGAGAACTACAACTCCCAGCATGTCCCCTCCAATATTCTACACCTAGGAGAGAACTACAACTCCCAGCATGCCCTCTCCCTGTATTCTACACCTATGAGAGAACTACAACTCCCAGCATGTCCCCTCCCCGTATTCTACACCTAGGAGAGAACTACAACTCCCAGCATGTCCCCTCCCCGTATTCTACACCTAGGAGAGAACTACAACTCCCAGCATGTCCCCTCCCCGTATTCTACACCTAGGAGAGAACTACAACTCCCAGCATGTCCCCTCCAATATTCTACACCTAGGAGAGAACTACAACTCCCAGCTTGTCCTCTCCCCGTATTCTACACCTAGGAGAGAACTACAACTCCCAGCATGTCCCCTCCAATATTCTACACCTAGGAGAGAACTACAACTCCCAGCATGTCCCCTCCCTGTATTCTACACCTAGGAGAGAACTACAACTCCCAGCATGTCCCCTCCCCGTCTTCTACACCTAGGAGAGAACTACAACTCCCAGCATGTCCCCTCCCCGTAATCTACACCTAGGAGAGAACTACAACTCCCAGCATGTCCCCCCTGTATTCTACACCTAGGAAAGAACTACAACTCCCAGCATGTCCCCTCCCCGTAATCTACACCTAGGAGAGAACTACAACTCCCAGCATGTCCCCTCCTGTATTCTACACCTAGGAGAGAACTACAACTCCCAGCATGTCCCCTCCCCGTATTCTACACCTAGGAGAGAACTACAACTCCCAGCATGTCCCCCCCGTATTCTACACCTAGGAGAGAACTACAACTCCCAGCATGTCCCCTCCCCGTATTCTACACCTAGGAGAGAACTACAACTCCCAGCATGTCCCCCCCCCCCGTATTCTACACCTAGGAGAGAACTACAACTCCCAGCATGTCCCCTCCCCGTATTCTACACCTAGGAGAACTACAACTCCCAGCATGTCCCCTCCCTGTATTCTACACCTAGAAGAGAACTACAACTCCCAGCATGTCCCCTCCCCCCGTATTCTACACCTAGGAGAGAACTACAACTCCCAGCATGTCCCCTCCCCGTATTCTACACCTAGGAGAGGACTACAACTCCCAGCATGTCCCCCCCCGTATTCTACACCTAGGAGAGAACTACAACTCCCAGCATGTCCCCTCCCCGTATTCTACACCTAGGAGAGGACTACAACTCCCAGCATGTCCCCTCCCCCCGTCTTCTACACCTAGGAGAGAACTACAACTCCCAGCATGTCTCCTCCCCGTAATCTACACCTAGGAGAGGACTACAACTCCCAGCATGTCCCCTCCCCCCGTCTTCTACACCTAGGAGAGAACTACAACTCCCAGCATGTCTTCTCCCCATATTCTACACCTAGGAGAGAACTACAACTCCCAGCATGTCTCCTCCCCCCGTATTCTACACCTAGGAGAGAACTACAACTCCCAGCATGTCCCCTCCCCCCGTATTCTACACCTAGGAGAGAACTACAACTCCCAGCATGTCCCCTCCCCTGTATTCTCCAGTCTGGAGGAGAACTACAACTCCCAGCATGTCCCCTCCCCCCGTATTCTACACCTAGGAGAGAACTACAACTCCCAGCATGTCCCTCCCCGTATTCTACACCTAGGAGAGAACTACAACTCCCAGCATGTCCCCTCTCTGTATTCTACACCTAGGAGAGAACTACAACTCCCAGCATGTCCCCTCCCTGTATTCTACACCTAGGAGAGAACTACAACTCCCAGCATGTCCCCTCCCCGTATTCTACACCTAGGAGAGAACTACAACTCCCAGCATGTCCCTCCCCCCGTCTTCTACACTAGGAGAGAACTACAACTCCCAGCATGTCCCCTCCCCGTATTCTACACCTAGGAGAGAACTACAACTCCCAGCATGTCCCCCCCCGTATTCTACACCTAGGAGAGAACTACAACTCCCAGCATGTCCCCTCTCTGTATTCTACACCTAGGAGAGAACTACAACTCCCAGCATGTCCCCTCCTGTATTCTACACCTAGGAGAGAACTACAACTCCCAGCATGTCCCCTCCCCGTATTCTACACCTAGGAGAGAACTACAACTCCCAGCATGTCCCCTCCCCGTATTCTACACCTAGGAGAGAACTACAACTCCCAGCATGTCCCCTCCTGTATTCTACACCTAGGAGAGAACTACAACTCCCAGCATGTCCCCTCCCTGTATTCTACACCTAGGAGAGAACTACAACTCCCAGCATGTCCACTCTCTGTATTCTACACCTAGGAGAGAACTACAACTCCCAGCATGTCCCCTCTCTGTATTCTACACCTAGGAGAGAACTACAACTCCCAGCATGTCCCCTCCCCGTATTCTACACCTAGGAGAGAACTACAACTCCCAGCATGTCCCCTCTCTGTATTCTACACCTAGGAGAGAACTACAACTCCCAGCATGTCCCCTCCCTGTATTCTACACCTAGGAGAGAACTACAACTCCCAGCATGTCCTCTCCCCGTATTCTACACCTAGGAGAGAACTACAACTCCCAGCATGTCCCCTCCCCGTATTCTACACCTAGGAGAGAACTACAACTCCCAGCATGTCCCCCCCCCCCGTATTCTACACCTAGGAGAGAACTACAACTCCCAGCATGTCCCCTCTCTGTATTCTACACCTAGGAGAGAACTACAACTCCCAGCATGTCCCCTCCTGTATTCTACACCTAGGAGAGAACTACAACTCCCAGCATGTCCCCTCCCCGTATTCTACACCTAGGAGAGAACTACAACTCCCAGCATGTCCCCTCCCCGTATTCTACACCTAGGAGAGAACTACAACTCCCAGCATGTCCCCTCCTGTATTCTACACCTAGGAGAGAACTACAACTCCCAGCATGTCCCCTCCCTGTATTCTACACCTAGGAGAGAACTACAACTCCCAGCATGTCCCCTCTCTGTATTCTACACCTAGGAGAGAACTACAACTCCCAGCATGTCCCCTCCCCGTATTCTACACCTAGGAGAGAACTACAACTCCCAGCATGTCCCCTCTCTGTATTCTACACCTAGGAGAGAACTACAACTCCCAGCATGTCCCCTCCCCGTATTCTACACCTAGGAGAGAACTACAACTCCCAGCATGTCCCCTCCCCGTATTCTACACCTAGGAGAGAACTACAACTCCCAGCATGTCCCCTCCCCGTATTCTACACCTAGGAGAGGACTACAACTCCCAGCATGTCCCCTCCCTGTATTCTACACCTAGGAGAGAACTACAACTCCCAGCATGTCCCCTCCCCGTATTCTACACCTAGGAGAGAACTACAACTCCCAGCATGTCCCCCCCCCGTATTCTACACCTAGGAGAGAACTACAACTCCCAGCATGTCCCCTCTCTGTATTCTACACCTAGGAGAGAACTACAACTCCCAGCATGTCCCCTCTCTGTATTCTACACCTAGGAGAGAACTACAACTCCCAGCATGTCCCCTCCCCGTATTCTACACCTAGGAGAGAACTACAACTCCCAGCATGTCCCCTCCTGTATTCTACACCTAGGAGAGAACTACAACTCCCAGCATGTCCCCTCCTGTATTCTACACCTAGGAGAGAACTACAACTCCCAGCATGTCCCCTCCCTGTATTCTACACCTAGGAGAGAACTACAACTCCCAGCATGTCCCCTCCCCGTATTCTACACCTAGGAGAGAACTACAACTCCCAGCATGTCCCCCCCCGTATTCTACACCTAGGAGAGAACTACAACTCCCAGCATGTCCCCTCTCTGTATTCTACACCTAGGAGAGAACTACAACTCCCAGCATGTCCCCTCCTGTATTCTACACCTAGGAGAGAACTACAACTCCCAGCATGTCCCCTCCCTGTATTCTACACCTAGGAGAGAACTACAACTCCCAGCATGTCCCCTCCCCTGTATTCTACACCTAGGAGAGAACTACAACTCCCAGCATGTCCCCTCCCCGTATTCTACACCTAGGAGAGAACTACAACTCCCAGCATGTCCCCTCCCCCCGTCTTCTACACCTAGGAGAGAACTACAACTCCCAGCATGTCCCCTCTCTGTATTCTACACCTAGGAGAGAACTACAACTCCCAGCATGTCCCCTCCCCGTATTCTACACCTAGGAGAGAACTACAACTCCCAGCATGTCCCCTCCTGTATTCTACACCTAGGAGAGAACTACAACTCCCAGCATGTCCCCTCCCTGTATTCTACACCTAGGAGAGAACTACAACTCCCAGCATGTCCCCTCTCTGTATTCTACACCTAGGAGAGAACTACAACTCCCAGCATGTCCCCTCCCTGTATTCTACACCTAGGAGAGAACTACAACTCCCAGCATGTCCCCTCCCCGTATTCTACACCTAGGAGAGAACTACAACTCCCAGCATGTCCCCTCTCTGTATTCTACACCTAGGAGAGAACTACAACTCCCAGCATGTCCCCTCCCCGTATTCTACACCTAGGAGAGAACTACAACTCCCAGCATGTCCCCTCCTGTATTCTACACCTAGGAGAGAACTACAACTCCCAGCATGTCCCCTCCCCTGTATTCTACACCTAGGAGAGAACTGCAACTCCCAGCATGTCCCCTCTCTGTATTCTACACCTAGGAGAGAACTACAACTCCCAGCATGTCCCCTCCTGTATTCTACACCTAGGAGAGAACTACAACTCCCAGCATGTCCCCTCTCTGTATTCTACACCTAGGAGAGAACTACAACTCCCAGCATGTCCCCTCCCCGTATTCTACACCTAGGAGAGAACTACAACTCCCAGCATGTCCCCTCCCCGTATTCTACACCTAGGAGAGAACTACAACTCCCAGCATGTCCCCTCCCCTGTATTCTCCAGTCTGGAGGAGAACTACAACTCCCAGCATGTCCCCTCCAATATTCTGCAGCCTGGAGGAGAACTACAACTCCCCTCCCCTCCTCCTAGGCCCGGTCAGGCCTCCTCCTCCTCCTCTCCCCGGGCTCTCCTCTCCTCTCCCGGCCGCTCACCGCTCTGCTCTCCCAGGAACACGAGCTTGAACTTCCTCAGAGGATTCCCGAATTCTCCTCCGCCGGCCGAGCTCATGATGGCGCCGAGTCCCCTCACACGACACGACCCTCCGCCACCGACTCACTGCGCGGGCACGCTGCACAGGGGGGGGGGCCGGGAGCGAGCTCGTCACGTGCGCGCCTCCGCGGGGAGGGAGGGGCCGCGCGCGACACCGCCATGGGCCAGACAAACAAGACGCCTCGGCGCCATCTTGGTACACCCACGGGAAGCCGGGGGGAGGAGCATCAATGTATATATAATAATATATGATAAAATAATATAAATATATATAATGGTGTGTATGAAAAAGTATATAAAATATGGATAAAAACTTTAATACAAATATTTAATATAATAATGTATTTAAAACGTGTATAAAATATACAATAATATAGAATTACATTTTATATATATATATATATATATATATATATATATATATATATATATATATATATATATATATATATATATTATTATATATATATATATATTATTATTATTATATATTTTATATATATTATATACTTTTATATACTTTTATATATATATATTATATATATATATATATATATAAAAATAATACAAATATATATAATAATATATATATGAAGAAGTATATAAAACGTATATAAAAATAATACAAATATATAATATAATAAGGTATTTTATAATAATCTATATAAAAAGTGTATGAAATATATAATAATATAGAATAAAATAATATAAATATATAATAATGTATATGAAAAAGTATATAAAATATGTATAAAAATAATACAAATCTGTAATATAACAATGTATTTAAAAAGTGTATAAAATACACAATAATATATGTTAAATAATATAAATATATATTATTATTATTATACAGGATTTTTATAGCACCAACAGTTTATGCAGTGCTTTACAACATGAGGGTAGACAGTACAAATACATATATATATATATATATATATATATATATATATATATATATATATATATATATATATACACTATGTATAAAAAAGGATATAAGATATAATAAATGTAAGTATTATAATTGTCGCTGTATTACATTATTACATTGTAATATTGTCACATTCATCAACATGAGGTCATTAAAGCCCCCACTCCAGGCAAAAACTATTCTCTCCCCCTGTCTAACCAGTTGGTAGGTACTGTGACCACCCCCCCCCCCCCCCCAAGATTGCGGGCCCCTGAAATCCCCCCCCCCTCTCTTCTGGATCCTGAGAGACCCTCACTTGCATCCAATAAGAAGTGTCCATTTCAGGCAGGCACTGCTGAGGACACCCAAAGAAGGACCCAAAGCAGGAAGTAAACAGAAGATGAGAGGACCTCGGGGTGGGTCACGTGACTACAGTTACAGGTATGTTTTAAAAAAAGGTAATTTAGAGAGAGCTGTGATTGGATGTGATTAGTAGGGGGGTGGGGTAGTTTATCCAGGGGGGCGGGGCTTTAAAGAGTTTCTTCAGTCATTCTGAAACAATTAGAAGTCAGCAGCTACAATGTATCTGTTGTATCCGGGGATCCAGCGCTGTCCTCAGCTGGGCCGGTCCCCGACGCCGCCATGTTAACTGTGGGCAGCCGGCCTGTGACTCCCCACCGCCTCCCAGCCGGCTCCCCACTGCGCATGCCTGAGCCCCCCCGTGATGGACTTGGTGAATGGTCCAGCCGCCTCCTGGGACGTGTTCCGGAGGATTGCTGGGCAGGGAGCGGGGGGGGGGGGAGGGGAGAGAGATCCCCCTTTTGGGTAAACTTCCGCTTTAAGTACTGCACAGTCACACCACTGGCCAGCCAATGAGAAGTGTCCGCATCACCCATCACAGGCCCCTCCCACTCTACAGTCCAGAAGAGAGAGGAACCGGCACATCACATGACTGCGGTTTCAGGTCAGTAGGAGGAGCTTAAGGGAGCTTTTTGATTAAAATAAACCCGGTGATTAGTTGGGGGAGGGGGTGTTGGAGGCTAAGAGGTACCCTGGGTGGGGGTGGGGGGTTCCTGGACATTACCTTTAAACCCCTCCTTACTGGACCCATCCCCCCCTCCCCCCCCCACCGCCTCCATATCTATTACAGTGCATCTCTAGAGAAAACTTTTATTTCGTTTTAGATAGAATGTTTATGGTGTCCATATACTCTTCAATAAACCATCGATTTCCTTTCTGATCAAACTCTCTCAATAGGAATAATCGATTGTCAGTTGACGACCAGTTTCATTCGTGGAAGTGGATTTCGATCGAGCGTCGGAGGATATGACGTAAGTGATTGATCACATCTCTGTTTTCCCGCCATGCATCCATCTCATAAATAAATCATTCAAAAGACGATCGGATCGATGAACAAAGGTATCCCGGTGGTGCCGATCGATTCAACGCGGTTGGTGCATTTTGCACCCCGGCCGATCGACTCAGCTTGAGCAAATCCGATCCAAAAAATCAATCAGAAGGTGAAGTTTTAGCTGTATAATTGTTCTGATTGAATCACGCAGCGACTGGATAGTGAGATAGAAGTGTGTGTGTCCGCCATTAGGCCCCGCCCCTCTCTCTCCATTGGGTAGAGTCACCCTATTTATTTCTCTTGGTGTCACCAAAAAAAAAAAATGAGAGTGTCCGGAAATCACACCTTGTTAGAGTCGTCCCCGGAATACTTCCTCATCCAGTGACAACTCCCCTTTGGGGGATTTCCTCTCACTTCCTGTTCAATCTCTCCGGACAGGAAGTGAAGGGAAACGCCCCGGACGGTACACAGACAGCAAGGAATGGAGCTGATGGAGGTTTTGCCCTTTCTGTCCGTTATCCTTAACCCCTTCCTGCCCGGTCTATAGCCGAAACAGGGCGTCCATAGACCTGCGCCGAGTCCTTGGGACTCGTCTGATCACAGATCAGGGTAAAGGGCCAATCACAGCTGCCCTCTACCACGTGATCAGCTGTCAGCCAATGACGGATGATCATGGAGGGAAACAGAAGCCGGTTACCGGATTTTTTTTCCCCTCATGGTGACAACACGAGGAGAAAAGAAGAAAGCTGTTCACTGGCATCTGTTACAGGGACATCAGTCCCCTCAGTGCCCATCAGTCCCACCTATCAGTGTCCATCAGTGCCACCTATTAGTGCCACCTCTCTGTGCCCTTCAGTGCCACCCATCAGTGCAGCCTCATCAGTGCCCATCAGTGCTTCATGATCAGAGTCACCTATCAGTGCCGCCTACCAGTGCTTATTAGTGCTGTCTATCAGTGCCATCAGTGCCACCTATCAATGCCTCTCAGTGCCCTTTAGTGCCACCTATCAGTGCCCATGATTACCACCCATCAGTGCCAACTCTCAGTGCCCTTTACTGCCAGCTATCAGTGCCGCCTTATCAGTGCCCATCAGTGCTTCATCATCAGTGTCACCTATCAGTGCCGCCTACCAGTGCTTACTAGTGCCGCCTATCAGTGCTTACTAGTGCCGCCTATCAGTGGAAAAAAGGGGGGAAAAATAATTGCGCTTCAAAGGTATATAAAATATAATAAAAAAGCTGTGATGTCCTAAATGTGACACAAACACACAACATAAGTAGGAAAAATAGGTGACTCGCGCTAAACAAATTCGTGGATGGCCTATCAGTGCCACCTATCAATGCCCATCAGTGCTGCCTATCAGTGCCCTTTAGTGCCACCTATCAGTGCTGCCTCTCAGTGCCCTTTAGTGCCGCCTATCAGTGCCCATCAGTGCCACCTATCAATGCCCATCAGTGCTGCCTCTCAGTGCCCTTTAGTGCCACCTATCAGTGCCCATGATTACCACCCATCAGTGCCCCCTATCAGTGCCAACTCTCAGCACCCTTTACTGCCAGCTATCAGTGCCGCCTTATCAGTGCCCATCAGTGCTTCATCATCAGTGTCACCTATCAGTGCCGCCTACCAGTGCTTACTAGTGCCGCCTATCAGTGCCACCTATCAATGCCCATCAGTGCTGCCTATCAATGCCCCTTAGTGCCGCCTATCAGTGCCGACTCTCAGTGCCCTTTAGTGCCGCCTATTAGTGCCCATCAGTGCCACCTATCAATGCCCATCAATGCTGCCTCTCAGTGCCCTTTAGTACCGTCTATCAGTGCCCATCAGTGCCAACTCTCAGTGCCCTTTAGTGCTGCCTATTAGTGCCGACACTCAGTGCCCTTTAGTGTCACCTATCAGTGCCCATCAGTGCCAACTATCAATGCCCATCAGTGCTGCCTCTCAGTGCCCTTTAGTGCCATCTATCAGTGCCCATGATTACCACCCATCAGTGCCCCCTATCAGTGCCAACTCTCAGCGGCCTTTACTGCCAGCTATCAGTTCCGCCTTATCAGTGCCCATCAGTGCTTCATCATCAGTGTCACCTATCAGTGCCGCCTACCAGTGCTTACTAGTGTCACCTATCAGTGCCACCTATCAATGCCCATCAGTGCTGCCCATCAGTGCCCTTTAGTGCTGCCTATCAGTGCTGACTCTCAGTGCCCTTTAGTGCCGCCTATCAGTGCCCATCAGTGCTGCCTCTCAGTGCCCATCAGTGCCGCCTATCAGTGCCCTTTAGTGCCACCTATCAGTGCCCATCAGTGCTGCCTCTCAGTGCCGCCTATCAGTGCCCATCAGTGCTGCCTCTCAGTGCCCTTTAGTGCCACCTATCTGTGCCCATCATTACCACCCATCATAAATCCTTTATAATAATAATAATAATAATAATAATAATAATAATCAGGTTTCTGAGCACCAATATGGCAGTATAGATGTGATATACATGAGGTATTAGGCCGCCATGGATTGGCATCAGAAAAATGGAAAATTGTATCAAATTCTTACCTTAATTTTCCTTTCCTGGTGGCAATCGGTGGCAGCAAACACGTGGTATACTGTCATGGCTTTATGCTCATTGGATACAATTTTCCTGCCACCAAGATGGCAGCATACTATCACAGGGGTACCAGATGTACGCTGCCATAGATCGATGCCAGGAAAGGAAAATTAAGGTAAGTATTTGATAAAATTTCCGATTTTCCTGGTACCAACATGGCAGCATACTACCTCATGTATATAACATACACTATATTGTCAAAAGTATTGGGACGCCTGCCTTTACACACACATGAACTTTTAATGGCATCCCAGTCTTAGTCCGGAGGGTTCAATATTGAGTTGGCTCCGCCCTTTGCAGCTATAACAGCTTCAACTCTTCTAGGAAGGCCGTCCACAAGGTTTAGGAGGGTGTCTATGGGAATGTTTGACCACTCTTCCAGAAGAGCATTTGTGAGGTCAGGCACTGATGTTGGAGGAGAAGGCCTGGCTCACTGTCTCCACTCTAATTCATCTCAAAGGTGTTCTATCGGGTTAAGGTCAGGACTCTGTGCAGCCCAGTCAAGTTCCTCTACCCCAAAACTCGCTCATCCATGTCTCTATGGACCTTGCTTTGTACACTGGTCCAAATCATTTGGTGGAGGGGGATTATGGTATGGGGGGGAGGGGGGTTATGGTGTGGGGGGGAGGGGGGTTATGGTGTGGGGGTTGTTTTTCAGGGGTTGGGCTTGGCCCTTTAGTTCCAGTGAAGGCGTCAGCATACCAAGACATTTTGGACAATTTCATGATCCCAACTTTGTGGGAACAGTTTGGGGGACGGCCCCTTCCTGTTCCAACATGACTGCCCACCAATGTACAAAGAACTGGTTCCAGACCCGTCCTGCCCTTCCCTATCCTGCTAGTTCCAGGCCTGTCTCAGCTTCTCTCTGTTCCTTCTCCGCCCCAGTGCTGCGTGTAGACAGTTGTATATAGATTAAGTTTGCACTTTTTTATTCTTGTATATTTACTTTGTTTTGTTGCACACTTTATTCACATTTATCCATACATACAGTATCTCACAAAAGTAAGTACACCCCTCAGTGACATTTGTGTAAATCTTTTCTTCTATCTTTTCATGTGACAACACTGAAGAAATGACACTTGTCTACAATGTAAAGTAGTGAGTGTACAGCTTGTATAACAGTGTAAATTTACTGTCCCCTCAAAATAACTCAACACACAGCCATTAATGTCTAAACCACTGGCAACAAAAGTCAGTACACCCCTAAGTGAAAATCTCCAAATTGGGCCCAAAGTGTCAATATTTTGTGTGGCCACCATTATTTTCCAGCACTGCCTTAACCCTCTTGGACATGGAGGTCACCAGAGCTTCACAGGTTGTCACTGGAGTCCTCTTCCCCTCCTCCATGATGACATCACAGAGCTGGTGGATGTTAGAGACCTTGCGCTCCTCCACCTTCCATTTGAGGATGTCCCACAGATGATCAATAGGGTTTAGGTCTGGAGACATGCTTGGCCAGTCCATCACCTTTACCCTCAGCTTCTTTAGCAAGGCAGTGGTGGTCTTGGAGGTGTGTTTGGGGTGGTTATCATGTTGGAATACTGCCCTGCGGTCCAGTCTCTGAAGGGAGGGGATCATGCTCTGCTTTAGTATGTCACAGTACATGTTGGCATTCATGGTTCCCTCAATGATCTGTAGCCCCCCAGTGCCAGCAGCACTCAGCCCCAGACCATGACACTCCCACCACCATGCTTGACTGTAGACAAGACACACTTGTCTTTGTCCTCCTCACCTGGTTGCCCCCACACACGCTTGTCACCATCTGAACCAAATACGTTTATCTTGGTCTCATCAGACCACAGGACATGGTTCAAGTAATCCATGTCCTTAGTCTGCTCGTCTTCAGCAAACTGTTTGTGGACTTTCTTGTGCATCATCTTTAGAAGAGGCTTCCTTCTGGGACGACAGCCATGCAGACCAATTTGATGCAGTGTGCGGCGTATGGTCTGAGCACTGACAGGCTGACCCCCCACCCCTACAACCTCTGCAGCAATGCTGGCAGCACTCATATGTCTATTTCCCAAAGACAACCTCTGGATATGATGCTGAGCACATGACCTCAACTTCTTTGGTGGACCATGGTGAGGCCTGTTCTGAGTGGAACCTGTCCTGTTATACCGCTGTATGGTCTTGGCCACCGTGCTGCAGCTCAGTTTCAGAGTCTTGGCAATCTTCTTATAGCCTAGGCCATCTTTATGTAGAGCAACAATTCTTTTTTTCAGATCCTCAGAGAGTTCTTTGCCATGAGGTGCCATGTTGTACTTCCAGTGACCAGTATGAGAGAGTGAGAGCGATAACACCAAATTTAACACACCTGCTCCCCATTCACACCTGAGACCTTGTAACACTAACGAGTCACATGACACCGGGGAGGGAAAATGGCTAATTGGGCCCAATTTGGAGATTTTCACTTAGGGGTGTACTGACTTTTGTTGCCAGCGGTTTAGACATTAATGGCTGTGTGTTGAGTTATTTTGAGGGGACAGTAAATTTACACTGTTATACAAGCTGTACACTCACTACTTTACATTGTAGACAAGTGTCATTTCTTCAGTGTTGTCACATGAAAAGATAGAAGAAAAGATTCACACACATGTGACTGAGGGGTGTACTTACTTTTGTCAGATACTGTATATCCCTAAAGACATTTGCATTCTTTCCAGACCTACAAAGCTGTTCTAAAATTGTCACTTCTATGCAGACAAAATCTTCAATTATTTGAGGATTCCATATGATGGAGAATTTATCAGGAGAGTGTCACAATATACTTTGTATTTATTGCAGCAACTGGACAACATTCTGAACTCTGAGGGAAGATATCTGACCACAGCCGTCCTTTCATGATATCTGACCACAGTGGTCCTCTAGTGATATTTGACCACAGCCGTCCTCTAGTTACATTTGACCACAGTAGTCCTCTAGTGATATCTGACCATGGTAGTACTCTAGTGATCTCTAACCACAGTAGTCCTCTAGTGTTATCGGACCACAATGGTCCTCTAGTGATATCTGATCACAGCCATCCTTTAGTGATGTGCGACCACAGAGGTCCTCTAGTGATATTTGACTACAGTTGTCCTCTAGTGATTTATGACCACAGTGGTCCTCTAGTAATATCTGACCACAGTAGTCCTCTAGTGATATCTGACCACAGTGGTCCTCTAGTGATCTCTGACCACAGTGGTCCTCTAGTGATCTCTGACCACAGTGGTCCTTTAGTGGTATCTGACCACAATGGTCCTCTAGTGATATCTGACCACAGTGGTCCTCTAGTAATATCTGACCACAGTGGTCCTCTAGTGATATCTGACCACAGTGGTCCTCTAGTAATATCTGACCACAATGGTCCTCTAGTGATATCTGACCACAGTGGTCCTCTAGTAATATCTGACCACAGTGGTCCTCTAGTGATATCTGACCACAGTGGTCCTCTAGTGATCTATGACCACAGTGGTCCTCTAGTGATCTATGACCACAGTGGTCCTCTAGTGATCTATGACCACAGTGGTCCTCTAGTGATATCTGACAACAATGGTCCTCTAGTGATATCTGACAACAGTGGTCCTCTAGTGATATCTGACAACAGTGGTCCTCTAGTGATATCTGACCACAGTGAGTGGTCCTCTAGTGATCTATGACCACAGTGGTCCTCTAGTGATCTATGACCACAGTGGTCCTCTAGTGATATCTGACCACAGTGGTCCTCTAGTGATATCTGACCACAGTGGTCCTCTAGTGATATCTGACCACAGTGGTCCTCTAGTGATATCTGACCACGGTGGTCCTCTAGTGATATCTGACCATTTTTGCAGTTGCATAAGAGTCAGACCAGTGTGAACAAACCCCCCACTAGACATGGAAGAAATAAATAACCAGTTCATAGACTTTTGTTTGTGTCTAAAAGAAAATATCAGTCATTTATTTTCACAGTTTGGTATTATTACATTGAACATAGAGAAATGGACAAAAAAAAAGGA
This sequence comes from Aquarana catesbeiana, assembly GCA_037953035.1. Classification (NCBI taxonomy): domain Eukaryota; kingdom Metazoa; phylum Chordata; class Amphibia; order Anura; family Ranidae; genus Aquarana; species Aquarana catesbeiana. Next base: position 24,647 of record JBBHAA010003199.1, read on the forward strand.
AAAAAACAAAAGACAAGTTGCAATTCTAGTAGACCCAGATTTGGATGCGGGGGTGGGGTAGGGGAGTTATTTTCTGCAGATAACAATAGCAATGATTTGGAGTAGAGTTGTCAGCTCGCCTCCTCCTTGTCTTCTTCATCATCTTGCTCTCCCTGTAGCTTTTGGCGAGCAAACTCCTCGATCACCACGTCCTCCGCACTGGAAGTATTAGGAGAGGAATTATAAGAACTGACACAATACATATTCACATGAAATTTAATACTAAGGCCGGATTCACACTGTTGCATTGAGTTAACATGTGTTCCCTCACCCCAAACTGATGTGTCGGAGCTCAGACAGGTCAGTCCCCATGTGACAGGTCTGGACCAATCATGAGGCACCTAGCATCCTCATGGGAGAGGAGATGAGGGTCACCAGTATCCAAACCTGCCTGAGCTCCCAACAGTGCAGGAATAAGTAAAGGTAAATACACGACTCTGGGAATGGGGGGGATAAGTGACCCTTTTTTATTTAGCTATGCATGGACACAGCCAGCAAAGGACCACTTTAAGCCTTTCCTATACCCCAACCCCCCCTCCGCCCCTCCCCCTCACCATATTGTATTGCAAGGATGGAGACACCACCATTCCCCGCTGTGGAATCTCCCATCACCGGCCTGCTCATTGCATTATGAAGGAACATCTTCATGGTGATAAGTACCCCAGTCTACTCTTCTTCCATGAGGAAGGAAGCATGTTACCAGCACACCATGAACCCTTATAATAATAATAATCCAAGAATGTTTTACAGCAATCGCATCCTGAAATATGCAAGAGTAATGCTTCAAAGACTCACTGGACCCCTTTGTCAGGCATGAGTCGTCATATGCCTAATGAAGTGGTCCTGCAAGACCCCCAAAACAATTAAAGCAATATAACAGAAATAAGTATTGTCTTCCCACCCTTCATACCTTCCTTCATACCACCCTCCCTCCCATCCTCCATACCACCCTCCCTCCCACCCTTCATACCACCCTCCATACCACCATTCATACCACCCTCCATACCACCATTCATACCACCCTCCCTCCCATCCTCCATACCACCCTTCATACCACCCTCCCTCCCACCCTTCATACCACCCTCCCTCCCACCCTTCATACCACCCTCCATACCACCATTCATACCACCCTCCCTCCCACCCTTCATACCACCCTCCCTCCCATCCTACATACCACCCTTCATACCACCCTCCATACCACCATTCATACCACCCTCCATACCACCATTCATACCACCCTTCCTCCCATCCTCCATACCACCCTTCATACCACCCTCCCTCCCACCCTTCATACCACCCTCCCTCCCACCCTTCATACCACCCTCCATACCACCATTCATACCACCCTCCCTCCCACCCTTCATACCACCCTCCCTCCCACCCTTCATACCACCCTCCCTCCCACCCTTCATACCACCCTCCCTCCCATCCTACATACCACCCTCCCTCCCATCCTCCATACCACCCTTCATACCACCCTCCATACCACCATTCATACCACCCTCCCTCCCATCCTCCTTACCACCATTCATACCACCCTCCCTGCCACCCTCCATACCACCCTTCATACCACCCTCCCTCCCACCCTTCATACCACCCTTCATACCACCCTCCCTCCCTCCATACCACCATTCATACCACCCTCCCTGCCACCCTCCATACCACCCTCCCTCCCACCCTTCATACCACCCTCCCTCCCACCCTTCATACCACCCTCCCTCCCATCCTACATACCACCCTCCCTCCCATCCTACATACCACCCTCCCTCCCATCCTCCATACCACCCTTCATACCACCCCCCTCCCACCCTTCATACCACCCTCCCTCCCACCCTTCATACCACCCTTCATACCACCCTCCATACCACCATTCATACCACCCTCCCTCCCATCCTCCATACCACCATTCATACCACCCTCCCTGCCACCCTCCATACCACCCTTCATACCACCCTCCCTGCCACCCTTCATACCACCCTTCATACCACCCTCCCCCCCACCCTTCATACCACCCTCCCTCCCATCCTACATACCACCCTCCCTCCCATCCTCCATACCACCCTTCATACCACCCTCCCTGCCACCCTTCATACCACCCTTCATACCACCCTCCCCCCCACCCTTCATACCACCCTCCCTCCCATCCTACATACCACCCTCCCTCCCATCCTCCATACCACCCTTCATACCACCCTTCATACCACCCTCCATACCACCATTCATACCACCCTCCCTCCCATCCTCCATACCACCATTCATACCACCCTCCCTGCCACCCTCCATACCACCCTCCATACCACCATTCATACCACCCTCCCTCCCACCCTCCATACCCTGCTAGGTCAAGACTCCTCTTGCCCTTCCATGCCCTGCTAGTTTTAGACCCATCCCACTTTTTCCTGCCCTGCTAGTTCCAGGGATACCTTGCTCCTCCCTGTCCTGCTAATGCAAGACCCATCCTGCCCTTCTCTGTCCTTTCAGTTTCAGACCTGTCCTGCCCTTCCCTCTTATGCTAGTTGCAGACCCATCTTGCCTATCCTTGCCCTTCTAATTCCAGACCCGTCCTGCCCTTCCCTATCCTGCTAGTTCCAGATCTGTCCTGCCCTTCCCTATTCTGCTAGTTCCAGACCTGTCCTGCCCTTCCCTATTCTGCTAGTTCCAGACCCGTCCTGCCCTTCCCTATTCTGCTAGTTCCAGACCTGTCCTGCCCTTCCCTATTCTGCTAGTTCCAGATGCGTCCTGCCCTTGCCTATTCTGCTAGTTCCAGACCCGTCCTGCCCTTCCCTATCCTGCTAGTTCCAGACCTGTCCTGCCCTTCCCTATCCTGCTAGTTCCAGACCCGTCCTGCCCTTCCCTATTCTGCTAGTTCCAGACCCGTCCTGCCCTTCCCTATCCTGCTAGTTCCAGACCCGTCCTGCCCTTCCCTATCCTGCTAGTTCCAGACCTGTCCTGCCCTTCCCTATCCTGCTAGTTCCAGACCCGTCCTGCCCTTCCCTATTCTGCTAGTTCCAGACCCGTCCTGCCCTTCCCTATTCTGCTAGTTCCAGACCCGTCCTGCCCTTCCCTATCCTGCTAGTTCCAGACCCGTCCTGCCCTTCCCTATTCTGCTAGTTCCAGACCCGTCCTGCCCTTCCCTATCCTGCTAGTTCCAGACCCATCCTGCCCTTCCCTATTCTGCTAGTTCCAGATGTGTCCTGCCCTTGCCTATTCTGCTAGTTCCAGACCCGTCCTGCCCTTCCCTATCCTGCTAGTTCCAGACCTGTCCTGCCCTTCCCTATCCTGGTAGTTCCAGACCCGTCCTGCCCTTCCCTATCCTGCTAGTTCCAGACCTGTCCTGCCCTTCCCTATCCTGGTAGTTCCAGACCTGTCCTGCCCTTCCCTATCCTGGTAGTTCCAGACCCGTCCTGCCCTTCCCTATCCTGCTAGTTCCAGACCTGTCCTGCCCTTCCCTATCCTGGTAGTTCCAGACCCGTCCTGCCCTTCCCTATCCAGCTAGTTCCAGACCCGTCCTGCCCTTCCCTATCCGGCTAGTTCCAGACCCGTCCTGCCCTTCCCTATCCGGCTAGTTCCAGACCCGTCCTGCCCTTCCCTATCCTACTAGTTCCAGACCCGTCCTGCCCTTCCCTATCCTGCTAGTTTCAGACCCGTCCTGCCCTTCCCTATCCTGCTAGTTTCCTGCCCTTTCCTGCCCTGCTAGTTCCAGACCCATCTTGCCATACCCTGCACTTCTAGTTCCTGCCCTTCCCTGCCTTGCTTGTTTTTTTTTTTATTTATTTTTTTCACAAAAATAAAATACTTTTAAATGTATTTATTCATTTTTTTTCTGCACATAAAATTTCTCCTAAGTATAAATAATGGTGAAACTGAAATCTGATTTTTACAGAATTTCCCGTCATGAATTTTGCCCAAATGACTTTTGTTCATCACCAGACCACATTTCCATCCGCTGGAGGTGAGCAGGACGATGGACTTCCTATGGTTTGGGTTCTAGTATACTTCTAAAGACGCAGAAATACATATTCACACAGACAAACCATCTGGACTATTCTCTAATCTCTTCTACTGGACTTTCTAAACGCACAAAACAGACAAAACACGACAAAGCACAGGAGCGGCGGGCGGTTATCTCGTACCTTGTTGTACCTGGAGGGGGGTCAAAGTTTCGTGTAAAGCAATAAATAATAAAGAAGATTGCTCAATAGATGTAAACGATGATATCGATCGTTTTATGACATTAGTACAGAACATTCATACAAATCATATGTCTATCCATGCAATAGTGCGTGACCATGACATGACGGATCTGGGAGGATGAGGCTGATTTACTAAAGGAGTAGTTTAGTTCAGTATGGGGGGGGTACTTACTTTCTATAAATATACAATATATTTGGGATGGTGGCAACAACAAATGGAGGTTTTTATTCTCCATAATGGTTCTCTCTTGATAATTTACTTAAGGATTAGAGCCTGTGCACTTTTAAAGTGAATTTTCCCTTTTTTTTTTCTTCTAACACCCTAGAGAATAAAATGGCGGTCTGTCACACAGCGGTCTTACAAGCGCACTTTATTTTGGAAAAATTATACTTTTATTTTAAATTAAAAAATAAGACAACAGTAAAGTTAGCTCAATTTTTTTTTATATTGTGAAAGATAATGTTACGCCGAGTAAATTGATACCCAACATGTCACGCTTCGAAATTGCGCCCCGCTCGTGGAATGGCGACAAACTTTTACCCTTTAAAAATCTCCATGGGCCACGTTTAAAAAATTCTACGGGTTGCATGTTTTGAGTTACAGAGGAGGTCTAGGGCTAGAATTATTGCTCTCGCTCTACCGATCGCGGCGATACCTCACATGTGTGGTTTGAACACCGTTTTCGTATGCGGGCGCTACTCACGTATGCGTTCGCTTCTGCGTGTGAGCACGGCGAAACAGGGCGCGTTTAAAAATTTTTTTTTCTCTTATTTATTTTACTTTTTTATTTTTTATTTTTACACTGTTTTAAAAAAAAAAAAAATGTGTCACTTTTATTCCTATTACAAGGAATGTAAACATCCCTCGTAATAGAAAAAATCATGACAGGTCCTCTTTAATGTGAGATCTGGGGGATCAAAAAGACATCAAATCTCATATTTACACTAAAATGCAATAAAACAAAAATTAAAAAATTAAAAAATTGTCATTTAAAAAAATGGCCCTTTAAGAGCTGTGGGCGGAAGTGATGTTTTGACGTCGCTTCCGCCCTGCAGTGATATGGAGACGGGTGGGAGGGGGGGGGGCCATCTTCCCCCTCACTCGTCTCCATACCAAGCCAGGAAGAGGACCCCATCGCCTCCGGCACTACCGGAGCTTTGTTTTGGTGGTATTTGATCATCTCTGCGGTTTTTATTTTTTGCGCTATAAACAAAAAAAAGAGCGACAATTTAGAAAAAAAAAAAAAACACAATATCTTTTACTTTTTGCTATAATAAATATCCAAAAAAATAAATAGAAAAAAATATTTTTTAGGCCGATATTTATTCTTCTACATATTTTTGGTAAAATAAATAAAAAAAAAAATCGCAATATTGATTGATTATTGCGACTACAAAATAGGGGACAGCTTTATGTCATTTTTATTATTATTATTTTTTTTTTACTAGTAATGGTGGCGATCTGCGATTTTTCTGCGATTTTTATCGGGGCTGCGACATTGCGGCGGACAGATCGGACACTTTTGACACTATTTTGGGACCGGTGGCATTTATACAGCGATCAGAGCTAAAAATAGTCACTGATTACGGTGTAATTGTCACTGGCAGGGAATGGGGTTAACACTAGGGGGCGATCAAGGGGTTAAATGTGTTACCCCTCTGTGTTCTAACTGTAGGGGGGAGGGGACTGACTAGGAGGAGAGAGAGATCACTGTTCATACTTAGTAGGAACACACGATTTGTCTCCTCTCCCCTGTGAGAACAGGGATGTGTGTGTCTACACACACATCGCCGTACCGTCGCGAGCGATTGCGACCGCTGGGCACACGCATCGGCTCCGGGAACACGTGGCGGGGGGGGGACGCGAGCGCCTGCTACGACGTCTTAAAGGAACAACGTACAGCTACGGCGATTTGCACGTCCGTGCCAACCTGCCGCAGTATAACTGCGGCGGCTGATCGGCTAGAGATGAAATGTTTCCTTTACAATCGCTTTAAGTGCTACATGAACCATTTGCCCTTACTCAAGATGGCCGCAGCTAGAAATGCTAAGGGGGGGATTTTTCAGCAAACTAAAGCATGGAGACATGGATGGATGGATGGAGACATGGATGGATGAATGGATGGATGGATGGATGGATGGAGACATGGATGGATGGATGGGGACATGGATGGATGGGGGAGTGGAAGGATGGATGGAGACATGGATGGAGACATAGGTGAAGACATGGATAGAGACATGGGTGGAGACATGGGTGGAGACATGGATGGAGACATGGGTGGAGACATGGGTGGAGACATGGATGGAGACATGGATAGAGACATGCATGGAGACATGGATGGAGACATAGGTTGATGGGGACATGGATGGAGACATGGATGGGGACATGGATGGAGACATGGATGGAGACATGGATGGAGACATGGATGGAGACATGGATGGAGACATGGATAGAGACATGGGTGGAGACATGGATGGAGACATAGGTTGATGGGGACATGGATGGAGACATGGATGGAGACATGGGTGGAGACATGGGTGGAGACATGGGTGGAAACATGGGTGGAGACATGGGTGGATGGAGACATGGATGGAGACATGGGTTGATGGAGACATGGATGGAGACATGGGTGGAGACATGGATGGAGACATAGGTTGATGGGGACATGGATGGAGACATGGATGGAGACATAGGTTGATGGGGACATGGATGGAGACATGGATGGAGACATGGATGGAGACATGGGTGGAGACATGGATGGAGACATGGGTGGAGACATGGATGGAGACATGGATAGAGACATGGGTGGAGACATGGATGGAGACATAGGTTGATGGGGACATGGATGGAGACATGGATGGAGACATGGATGGAGACATGGGTGGAGACATGGGTGGAGACATGGGTGGAAACATGGGTGGAGACATGGGTGGATGGAGACATGGGTTGATGGAGACATGGATGGAGACATGGGTGGAGACATGGATGGAGACATAGGTTGATGGGGACATGGATGGAGACATGGATGGAGACATAGGTTGATGGGGACATGGATGGAGACATGGATGGAGACATGGGTGGAGACATGGGTGGAGACATGGGTGGAAACATGGGTGGAGACATGGGTGGAGACATGGATGGAGACATAGATGGAGACATGGGTGGAGACATGGGTGGAGACATGGGTGGAGACATGGGTGGATGGAGACATGGATGGAGACATGGGTTGATGGAGACATGGATGGATGGATGGCTGGAGACATGGATGGATGGGGGAGTGGAAGGATGAATAGATGGATGGGGCAGTTTGCTTGTAATATTAAAAAGGAATGAAATAGTGTTTTTGGTTTGTGTATTTCCTCTTTAAATGCTACATGAACCACAATCTGCCCTCACTCAAGATGGCCGCGGCTTGAAAATGCATGTGGACTCACCTTCAGCTGGTTTGGGATGCATCAGAATGAGTGGGAGCTCCACTGATACATCACTAAAAAAGACAAAAGAAAAAGCAGCATAAAATAACATAAATGTGCAAATACCGAGTCATCTGTTCAAAGTTTCCCATCCCCCCCCAACTTTTAATGCTCAACTCTCTAGCGCCCCCTGCTGTCCTTTTCTTTCTTTCTTTTTTTTCTGTGCTTTTCCTCCCTTTTCTCTTATGTTTTTTTTTTTTTTTATTATTTTTTTTAATACTGGAACTTTGCTGATGAAAATGTAAACTATGACATGAGAGAGCTCCGCAGAGCACAAACCTTTCTCACATTTTAGCCTCAGTACCAAAAGAATCTTGAAGGGATATTACACCCTACAATTCTTTTAAGCACTTTCAGCAGCTGATTTAATCACTTTCTAAGTATGCAGCTTCTTTAGCCCGGGTTCAAACTGATGGGGTGCGAGACCCCCCACCCCACCCCCACATGTAATTCCTACAGGACTCGCAGCACGTTCCTGTGCAAATTACATGCGGTGTCTCTGGGGTGGATTGCGGCGGCCAATCTGACACTAACAGTGATAATACTATACACCGTCACTGTACTGACACTGTCTGGGAAGGGGGGGTTAACATTTAGGGGACGATCAAAGGGTTAACTGTGTTTCCTATTTCAGGGTGTCTCCTTTCTCTTGCAGTGTCCTATGCCCCCCTCCCCCCCTCACATGCAGGGACTCGAGCTGTGTCTCCCTACACTGTGTTCAGCAATAGAAACACACAGCCCTGTAGGCCTAGGATGACACTCCCCTCCTCCCCCTTTCCTTCCCCTCCCCATAGCTAACAGACTGACTGCAGACTGCACTGCCCACCGTTAACTCTTTTCCCTGAGGACCAGAAGTTCAGGGAAGCAGCACTGAGAAAGCAAGGCCTGGCCGCAGTGAAAGATGTAAATTGATTTTGATCGATCGAAGAAATATCCAGAGAGCCGATCATAACACATACTGATCACATCTTAACCTCCTCGCGGCGAGGGCATGCACATGCACGGCCTCTCAGCAGCCGGGCCTTGGCGTGTATTCGCCGCAAAGAGGTTAAGATGTCATCGATATGTGGTACGATCGGTTCTCTGACACACACGCACAGATGTTTCTTCGATCGATCAGAAGCGATCAGCAAAATTTCCCCCACGGCCAGTCAACTTGACTTGTGGCTTACAGCTTTCATCGCGGCCGGGCCCCTGGCTCTCTCAGTGCTGCTTCCCTGAACTTCTGGTCAGGGAAGATCAACAAAATTTCTCCCACGGCCAATCAACTTGCCAAAAATTGATCGAGAGCTCACTGTGTCGATCAAACTGAGGGCTTGTGATTTACCATTCTAAATCGGTGCAATAGTTACCGGCGGCCAACCTGAAAGCTCCCGTTCGCTGCTTGCAAAATGGGAGCTTTCCGATCATGTGACCAGCCAATCACGGTGGTCACATGACCATAAGCCCCCACCCCCCTGGCAAACTAAAGTCCTTAAAGGGCCGACAGGCGCCGGCTCTAAGGGGTTAGCCCTCTTGTATTTTATTGTAGTGTAACTGTATTGTCTCCCTTGTATATTGTAAAGTGCTGCAAGGAAACAATAAAGAAGTAACAAAAATAATATTTATTGAAAAAAGTACATAGTATGATTACAGTATTCAAAAAAATTAAAAATCATATAAGAATGATACAATCTGTTCAGTGAGCCCTTGTACGTCTACGCGTTTCGCCGTGAGTCTTCTTCAGGATGATCAAGGTTGCCATAGCAACATTTATTTATTCACTATTTGTTGGAAATATTCCGCATCTCTGGTGACCTTCTAACCACTGGATATTTGTACATGAGGCCTAGTCCACCTAAAGAAGATAGTGAGATTCGCTCCCCCCCCCCTTTTTTTTCTTTGTTATATCTCTGAACCTTGATCATCCTGAAGAAGCCTTACGGCGAAACGCGTAGACGTACAAGGGCTCACTGTACAAATTGTATCATTCTTATATGATTTTTAAGGTTTTTTTTAATACTTTAATCATACTATGTACTTTTTTCAACATATATTATTTTTGTTACTTCTTCATTGTTTCCTTGCCTTCAAAGTCCGACCTGTGGTTACTTTTTCTAGTACCCCTTTTTTTCCCCCCATCATATCTGATCGATTATATGTTCAATCAGTACCGGATGTGTTTCTTTGTTCAGTAATTTCATTGATGATGAATCACTTGTAGTCAGATTGATCAGATCGCTACATAGGTGTGGGGCAAAAGGGGCAGCTGCTCCGGGCCCAGTCATTGTTGTGGGGGCCCAAAGCAGCTGCCCTTTGAGCCCACACTGCCCGCAAATACTTGATAAGTCGATTCGGGGAGGGTCCAAGAAAATGTTTGCCCGGGGTCCGATCAATATTAAAGACGGCCCTGAGAGGACGGCAGGAGATCATTTTAACATCTAAAAAAAGAACCAGAACACCGATATCTGTGAAGGTCCACTGGGTATAGTGGTGACCACCTATGTAGGGCCGTCTCTAATATTGATCGGGCCCTGGGCAAACACTTTCTTGGCCCCCTCCCGAATCCACCTACCCTGTTTCCCCGAAAATAAGACCTAGCGTGATTGTCGGTGATGGCTGCAATATAAGCCCTACCCCCCAAATAAGCCCTAGTTAAAGTCCTTGTAGGTCTTATTTTCAGGGAAACAGGGTAGGGCTTATTTTCGGGGGAAACAGGGTAGGGCTTATTTTGGGGGGAAACAGGGTAGGGCTTATTTGGGGGGTAGGGCTCATATTGCAGCCATCACTGACAATCACGCTAGGTCTTATTTTGGGGGAAACAGGGTATCAACTATTTGTGGGCAGTGTGGGCTCAAAGGGCTGCTGCCTTGGGACCCCACAACAACGACTGGGCCCCGGGGGCAGCTGCTCCTTTTGCCCTGCAGGTAAAGACGGCCCTGCGTCCTCTACAATGACAGTTCATCAGATGGGAAGTTTTGAGTTTCCATTTTATAGTACAGATATGGTACTTACACCACTACAAATCACCCCGACCAGCTCAGGTATGTACTGATCATCATTGTGTATGTTCATTATGTGTACCTACCTTGATATTAGGTCTCCCAAAATGCTGGAAAAGAAAAAAAACAAGTCAGATTTGAGGTTATACAAAAAGAACGAGCGGCTCATCACTATAAAGAAGTATTTACTGTTACAGTTGGGAAAATAATGATTGGCTCCCCTGCAGATTGTGTAAGTTTTGCCCACTTACATAGAAATGAAGGGTCTATAATTTTTATCATAGGTGTATTTTATATGATAGAGACAGAATATCAACCAAAAGTCCAGAAAAATCACACAATACAAATGTTATAAATGGAGTAAAATAAGTATTTGATCCCCTTAGTAGTTGGTGGAGAAACCCTTGTTGGTGATCACAGAGGTCAGATGTTTCTTGTAGGTGGTGATCAGGTTTGCACACATCTCAGGAGGGATTTTGCTCCACTCTTCTTTACAGATCTTCTCTAAATCCTTTAAGGTTTCTTGGCTGTCTCTTGGCAACTCGAAGTTTCGGCTCCCTCCTTAAATTTTCTATAGGATTAAGGGCCGGAGACTGGCTAGGCCACCCCATGACCTTAATGTGCTTCTTCTTGAGCCACTCCGTTGTTGCCTTGGTGGTATGTTTTGGGTCATTGTCATGCTGGAAGACCCATCCATGACCCATCTTCAGTGTTCTGGATGAGGGAAGAAGGTTCTCCTCCAAGATCTTACAATACATGGCCCCGTCCATTGGTCCCTCAATGTGGCAAAGTCGGCCTGAACCTTTATCAGAGAAACAGCCCCAAAGTATCATGTTTCCACCTCCGTGTGTGACTGTAGGGATGATGTGACTGTAGGGATGATGTGTGACTGTAGGGATGATGTGACTGTAGGGATGGTGTGTGACTGTAGGGATGATGTGTGACTGTAGGGATGATGTGTGACTGTAGGGATGATGTGACTGTAGGGATGATGTGTGACTGTAGGGATGATGTGTGACTGTAGGGATGATGTGTGACTGTAGGGATGATGTGACTGTAGGGATGATGTGACTGTAGGGATGATGTGTGACTGTAGGGATGATGTGACTGTAGGGATGATGTGTGACTGTAGGGATGGGGTGTGACTGTAGGGATGGGGTGTGACTGTAGGGATGATGTGACTGTAGGGATGATGTGACTGTAGGGATGATGTGACTGTAGGGATGATGTGTGACTGTAGGGATGATGTGTGACTGTAGGGATGGGGTGTGACTGTAGGGATGGGGTGTGACTGTAGGGATGATGTGTGACTGTAGGGATTATGTGACTGTAGGGATGATGTGACTGTAGGGATGATGTGTGACTGTAGGGATGATGTGACTGTAGGGATGATGTGTGACTGTAGGGATGGTGTGTGACTGTAGGGATGATGTGTGACTGTAGGGATGATGATGTGACTGTAGGGATGGTGTTCTTAGGGTCATAGTCAACATTTTTCTTCCTCCAAACACGGCGAGTCGAGTTAATGCCAAAGAGCTGAATTTTGGTCTCATCTGACCATTGATTTGCTCTCCCAATAGAAAGCCTGGCATTGTTTTCCTCTCTATGTATCAGGAAAGCTCCAACAATGAATGTTTGTAAAATGAAGATGTAAAAATAAATATTAAACATGTAGCAATGTAACAAACATTGAATTGATGATCTTGTAACTTGTAAAAAAGAATGACCAATGGCCGTTCTAGTTATAAAGGGGAATAGCACTAAGCAGGTCACAGAACTTCTATTTAGATCTTATCAACTCACCCGCCTCTGGATGCCATCAAGTTAACTCGGATTTTATAGGACACCAGAATCCCCATCACCTCCTTATCCATCCCCGGACGCAGGCTGCGGGAAAGGGGCGGAGTCATTGAAATGGAAATGTATCGTTCTATACTCTATTTATTGTCTAAAGTATACCTGAGGTTTGGTTATGGTCATTAAAAGAATTATTGAGTCTCAAAACAAATCCTCACTGACCGCAGGGGACATTGAGTCACTGCTGGGAGGGGAAACCAGAGGAGCTGAGCTGCTGAGTCACTGCTTGGAGGGTGGAGCTGGGTGGTCTGAGTCGCTGCTGGGAGGGGGAGCTGAGCTGCCGAGTCACTGCTTGGAGGGTGGAGCTGGGTGGTCTGAGTCGCTACTGGGAGGGGGAGCTGAGCTGTTGAGACACTGATAGGAGGGTGCAGCTTGGTGGTCTTGCTGAGAGGGGGATCTGAGCTGCTGAGACACTGCTAGGAGGGTGGAGCTGGTTGTCTGGGTCAGTACTGGGAGGGGGGCTGAGCTGCAGAGACACTGTTGGTAAGTTGAAGGAGGGTGCAGCTTGGTAGTCTTGCTGGGAGGGGGAGCTGAGGTGCTGAGTGAGTGTCGGGAGGGTTAAGCTTAGTGGTTTGAGTCACTGCCAGGAGGGGGAGCTGAGTTGCCGAGTCACTGCTTGGAGGGTGAAGCTGGGTGGCCTGAGTCACTGCTGGGAGGTGGGCAAAGGGTTCTGAGCTGCTGAGACACTGCCGGGAGTAGGAGCAAAGAGTTCTGAGCTGCTGAGTACCTGCTAGGAGGGTGAAGCTTGGTGGTTTTGGTCACTGCTGGGAGGGTGGTTATGCTGCTGAGCTACTGTTGGGAAGGGGGTTTGCGAGCTGCTGAGACACTGCTGGGAGGGGGAAGCAGGGGGCACTCAGTTGCCCAGTCACTATTAGAAGGTGTAGAACATTGGTGCTCAACCTGTGGTCCTCCAGCTGTTGCTGAACTACAAGTCCCATCATTCCTCTGCCTTTGGGAGTCATGCTTGTAACTGTTAGTGGCTTGCAATGCCTCATGGGACTTGTAGTTCCGCAATAGCTGGAGGGCCACAGGTTGAGCATCCATGGTGTAGAACAGTGATGGAGAACCTTGGCACCCCAGATGTTTTGGAACTACATTTCCCATGATGCTCATGTACTCTGCAGTGTAGTTGAGCATCATGGGAAATGTAGTTCCAAAACATCTGGGGTGCCAAGGTTCACCATCACTGGTGTAGAAGGTGGACCTGAGCTGCTGAGTCACTGTTGGTAAGTTGAAGCAAGGGAAGCTTAGCTGTTGAGTCACTGCTGGGAGTGAGATCAGAGGGATCTGAGCTACCGAGTCACTGTTGGGAGGGTGAATCTGGGTGGTCTATATGAATCCTAATCACTGGTGGGAGGGGGGTGAGGGCTAGGTAAGCTTTTGAGTCACTGCTATGAGCAGGAAGCAGGGGGTATTGAGTTGCTCAACCATTACTTGAACTAGGAGCTGAGCTTCTGAGTCACTGCTGGAAGGTGGGGGGGAGGGACAGTGAAATCTAAGCTGCTGTGGAAATTACAGCAATGCTTCTCCTGAGAATTTTCAGGATGAATTGGCCCACAGTACCTGTAGCTACAGAGGTCAGTGAGGACTTGCTATTAAAGCTCTTTTGACTTCTTGTTAAGAATATGTACACATTTGTTTGTCCATACACTGGCCGCAGGTTCACTTTAAGACACATAGAGAATGTAATCTGTACTACGTAATAGAATGGGGTGAGGGGGCTGCAGATGTAACTTTTGGAATGCATTTTGAAAATGTGGGTACAGAAGATGAAGGTTATAATTACGTTGTGGAGGACGCCAGGTTGGTGTCGCCATGCTTCAGTTTGCCGTCCAGTGCCAGACCACGCTTCTCCGTATTATTGGCCAAAAGGGGGGTCACCTGGTATGCCTTGGTGAAGGCAGAATTTGCCGCTACAGTATCACTAGGGAGACAGGACAAAGTGTTATCATCTTCATTATTAAACTTTATATAGAACAAATACACCATATTTACCATGAGTGAGGTGTGGACAATGATGGATTGGATGGAGGGTTTGGTGGACAATGATGGACTGGATGGAGGGTTTGGTGGACAATGGTGGATTGGTGGACAGGTGGATTGGATGGAGGGTTTGGTGGACAATGGTGGATTGGATGGATGGTTTGGTAGACAATGGTGGATTGGATGGAGGGTTTGGTGGACAATGGTGGATTGGATGGAGGGTTTGGTGGACAATGGTGGATTAGATAGAGGGTTTGGTAGACAATGGTGGATTGTATGGGGGGTTTGGTGGGCAAGGGTGGATTGGATAGAGGTTTTGGTGGACAATGGTGGAATGGATGGAGGGTTTGGTGGACAATGGTGGAATGGATGGAGGGTTTGGTGGACAATGGTGCATTGGATGGAGGGTTTGCTGGACAATGGTGGATTGGATGGAGGGTTTGGTGGACAATGGTGGATTGGATGGAGGGTTTGGTGGACAAGGGTGAATTAGATGGAGGGTTTGGTAGACAATGGTGGATTGGATGGAGGGTTTGGTGGACAATGGTGGATTGTGTGGGGGGTTTGGTGGGCAAGGGTGGATTGGATAGAGGTTTTGGTGGACAATGTTGGAATGGATGGAGGGTTTGGTGGACAATGGTGGAATGGATGGAGGGTTTGCTGGACAATGGTGCATTGTATGGAGGGTTTGGCGGAAAGGGTGGATTGGATGGATGGTTTGGTGGACAATTGTGCATTGGATGGAGGGTTTGGTGGACAAGGGTGGATTGGATGGATGGTTTGGTGGACAATGGTGCATTGGATGGAGGGTTTGCTGGACAATGGTGGATTGGATGGAGGGTTTGCTGGCAATGGTGGATTGGATTGAGGGTTTGGTGGACAATGGTGGATTGGATGGATGGTTTGGTGGACAATGGTGGATTGGATGGAGGGTTTGGTTTACAATGGTGGATTGGATGGAGGGTTTGGTGGACAAGGGTGGATTAGATGGAGGGTTTGGTAGATAATGGTGGATTGGATGGAGGGTTTGGTGGGCAAGGGTGGATTGGATGGAGGGTTTGGTGGACAATGGTGCATTGGATGGAGGGGTTTGGTGGAAAGGGTGGATTGGATGGATGGTTTGGTGGACAATGGTGCATTGGATGGAGGGTTTGGTGGACAAGGGTGGATTGGATGGATGGTTTGGTGGACAATGGTGCATTGGATGGAGGGTTTGCTGGACAATGGTGGATTGGATGGAGGGTTTGCTGGACAATGGTGGATTGGATGGAGGGTTTGGTGGACAATGGTGGATTGGGTGGACGGTTTGCTGGATAATAGTGGATTGGATGGAGGGTTTGGGCATGGATTCAGTTTTTTTTTAACTAACCAAGGGATACCAGACAGATTTTATCTTGGATTTATTCAGAGAATAATGTCTTTTGAGCACCATCAGGAAAAAAATTACCAAAAACCAAATGCATGTTGCATCCATGATCATATTTCCATTATCTGTTACTTTTTTAAAGCGTAACATCCCCTTCCAATCTTCTTCAAGGGTGAGTTGGATGTCCTCAATGAGATGTGATGACATCACGCTGCTCCCTGCATCAGTGTGCTGCTGTTATTCCTCCTCGGGGGGCGGGTCTGTGATGCCTTGCACTTACAGTATGTCTTCAGTCTTCTGGATTGAATGAAGGCTCAACCTCATTCAACCTGTAAGACTGAGGACATCTAGTGGAAGAAAGGAAAGACTGCAGGGGACAGCTTCAGACAGGAGGGGTGAGTATTGCAGCCAGACCTGCCTTTTTTAACACCTCCAGGGGTATTTTTTTTCTTAAAACAAAGAAAGGTGAGCTTTAAATACTCACTTCATCTCCTCACAGCAAACAACTTTGGTATACTTGTCCAATGAGTACAGCACAACATCTGTAATCTGTTCCACTGTAAGAACAACCAAAATGTCAGTGAGTAAGGGTATTATTTCATATCAAAGACCATAACATGTCGATTCTGATTCATATTAGTAATTCTGGAATTGGAATTGTAGAAGAGCACATGTATTTATTACCCCCCACAGAAATCACAGGACCCCCCCTGACAATGCCTGGGCATAGCCAGCCACTTGTTCAGAGCTCAAGGGCGGCTTTCTAATGATAAAAGGTGGAGCTTCTCAAAAAAATTATACTGATTCTTTACATTGTGAAATTATTTGCCATACGAAAAAATAATGAAACCCAGGCTGTTTTCCAACATCCCATTCCAAAACGGGACAGTTGAGTTAGGCAGCCCATCTTAAACCCTGGTCCCTTTTGTTACTACAACTCCCTCCACTCTTCTGGGAAGGCTTTCCACAAGATTTTGGAGGGTGTCTGGGAATTTGTGCCCATTTGTGAAGTCAGGTACTGATTTTGGATGAGAAGACCTGGCTCGCTATCAACATTCCAATACATCCCAAAGGCATTCAGTCGGATGAGAGCTCTGTAGAGGACACCCAAGTTGGGCACCCCATCCTTAAACTCTGGTCCCCTTTTTGTGGCTATAAATTCCTCCACTATTCTTAAAAGACTTTCTTAAAACTTAAACTATTCTTAAAAGACTTTTTACAAGATTTTGGAGGGTGTCTGTAGGAATTTGTGGGGTCGGGTATTGATATTGGATGAGAAGACCTGGCTCACAATCAATATTCTAACTCATCCCAAAGGTGTTCAGTAGGGTTTAGGTCAGGGTTCCGAGTTTGTTGCACATCTCATTTCAAAACCATGGCCCTTGATATGGAGTTGACCCCCTTTTGTGACTATAACATCCTCCACTCTTCTTGGAACACTTTCCATAAGATTTTGGAGGGTGTCTCTGGGAATTTGTGCCCATTTGTGAGGTTAGCTACTGATGTTGAATGAGAAGACCTGGTTCACCATTGGTGTTCCAATCCATCCCAAAAATGTTCAGTAGGGATGAGATCAGGGATCTGTGCAGGACACTCAAGTTCGGCACCACATCCTAAAACCCTGGCCCCCTATTGTTGTAACATCCTCCACTCGGGTCAGGTACTGATGTTGGATAAGAAGACTTGGCTCACACATTGGGCACCAAAAAAAAAGACCTGGCTTGCAGTCAATTCCAGTTAATCTCAAAGGTTTTCAGTAGGGATCAGGTGAGGGCTCTGTGCAGGACACTCAAGTTCCTACATGACCTCAAACCTACTGAAAACCTTTGAGATGATAAGGCCTCATACCAATGGTTTTCCGCAGGGTTAAGGGCAGGTACTTATGATGGGTGTGAAGACCTTATACCAAAGGTCTTCCAAAAGTAAGGTTGAGGTCAGGGCTCTGTGCAGGACATTCGAGTTCCTCCACACCAAACTGGTCAAACCATGTCTTTATGGAGATGTTGGTTGAGGAGACCTGGCTCATTCCAATTCATCCCAAAGATTTTCAGTAGGGATGAGGTCAGGACTCTGTATGGGACGCTGGAGTTCCTGCACACCAAGCTGGTCACACCATGTCTTTATGGAGCTGGCTTTGTACACAGTGGGGAGCACAGTCATGGTGGAACAGAAAAGGGTCTTCACCAAACTGTTACCAGGGTACAAGGTTGGAAAAGCACAATTGTCTATGATGTCTTTGTATGATGTAGGATTACCAGGACCCTTCACTGAAGACACCTGGCCTCCATCATTTGGCAGGGGGCTCAACTTTTGGACATATAATGCATTTTCTCAGTACAGCTTTCTTAAAAAAAAAACATTTTCATATCTTTTTAGGGTAACCAAAATACCTCTTGTCCTTCTATAACCATACCATATTGGTAACTACAAAATTGACACCTGCTCATTAGGTTCGTGTTGCTGTTTGGCTCTTTGCACACTGGTCACCTACCTGTGATCTTGATCTTTTTCACAATCTTATTGGTTGAGTTGTTGATTTTCACATTGACAATGATGGGTTCCCCATGATAATGTATCTGTAAAGAAGGAAAGTAGAAGATTTATATATAAGAAGCAAAAAAAGAATGACTAAATATGTGGTTAATGACCCCATAGGGCAATATACATAGTGCTAAATAGCACAAGTTATGTTAAAGTGCCGTACGGTAATATTGACCCAGAGGCCACTTTGGCATGCCGTAAGAGGCCTATTTTCTATATTAAGTACATAAAGGTTCGGTCACTGGAGCTAGTATTTGGCATAACTGAGATTTTTTTTTTTCGATAAGCTGTATTTACTTAGATTGGAGCAATTCACTGATTTAGAAATGTATTGAAAGTTCACATTTTTTGGATTATGGTCCTAAATACCCGAAGGTGCTCCTGGGACCCAGTCTGGGGCACTGAGAGTTGGTGGATTGTATCAACATTAAAATCAATTTGAAGTCCTTCTTTTATGATTTAGACAGTTTTTTTTGCCTTATTAAATGCCTTAAAATACCTTCTCCTCCCAGAGAAAATGCTGTTTCCTGCCCTCACACCGCAGTGCTCTGTGCTGGCAGAGCAGAGTAGTAGCCACACCCAGGGCCGTGGATAAGGGGGTACCACCGGTTCCCCTGTATGGGGCCCAGGAAACAGGGTGAATCAGATGGGGGCAGGAAGGGTGATCGGCGCCGGGGGGGGGTGATTAATGGAACCGATCCCCTTTATGGTTCTCTCTGCAGCAGCTGAAAGCCGGCTTCTTCTCCTCTCCCACCGGCTTTCAGCTGCTGCAGAGAGAGCCATACAGGGGGTAGGTTCCAAAGATTGCCCCCCCCACTGCACCATTCACCCTCCCTGTGCACCATACATTTTCCCCTGCTGCCCAGGCCCCCCTGTGTGAGCCCCACCCCCGCAGTGCTGATGTTTTCCCTTCTCTCCTTCCCGCCGGCAGCTACAAGCACACAAAATGATCCTTCAGGATGGAGAGTGGAGGAAGGGAAGGGTCCAGTAAATATGTCACATTTACCAGCCCCTTCCTTTCCCGAGTGCACACAATGAGTGATTGGTTTTTGAGGGAATTCCGGGGTCCTGCAGTATGTCACCCTAAGAATTTCCTATGGATGGCAGTATCTATGGGGCCTGGTGTCCTGGTGGATGCTTCTCATTCGGATATATCTCCTTTTATAAATCAGTAGCAGTAGAAATCCTCCCAGATGGACATATCAATAATATAGAGAAAGAGAATGGGGGACTCCAATAGTGAAGGATGTAAAAACTAGGTATTTATTAGATTACAACCAAGATTGGTACTCGCATAAAAGGAGGTAAATAGAGTAAAAACAAAACGAGCAGTGGGCTCGCGGCCTGACGTCACTTCCGGTGCCCGTCTATTCCGATGCATATCGTCACGATCACGTGACTTCATCGGGGGATTGCACTGATGAAGTCACATGATCGTGACGATACGCGTGTCTGACCAGAGAGGGAGCATATCTGACCAGAGAGGGAACATATCTGACCAGAGAGGGGGCATGTCTAACCAGAAAGGGGGGCATGTCTGACCAAAGAGGGGGTGTGCCTGACCAGAAAGGGAGGCATGCCTGACCAAAGAGGGGGGCATGTCTGACCAGATAAGGGGTGTGTCTGACCAGAGAGAGGGCGTGTCTGACCAGAGAGGGGGCGTGTCTGACCAGAGAGGGGGTGGCATATCTGACCAGAGAGGGGGCATGTCTGACCAGAGAGGGGGCGTGTCTGACCAGAGAGGGGGTGTGTCTGACCAGAGAGGGGGGCGTGTCTGACCAGAGAGGGGGGGCGTGTCTGACCAGAGAGGGGGGGCGTGTCTGACCAGAGAGGGGGCGTGTCTGACCAGAGAGGGGCGTGTCTGACCAGAGAGGGGGCGTGTTTGACCAGAGAGGGGGGGTGTCTGACCAGAGAGGGGGGCGTGTCTGACCAGAGAGGGGGGCGTGTCTGACCAGAGAGGGGGGCGTGTCTGACCAGAGAGGGGGGCGTGTCTGACCAGAGAGGGGCGTGTCTGACCAGAGAGGGGGCGTGTTTGACCAGAGAGGGGGGGTGTCTGACCAGAGAGGGGGGCGTGTCTGACCAGAGAGGGGGGCGTGTCTGACCAGAGAGGGGGGCGTGTCTGACCAGAGAGGGGGGCGTGTCTGACCAGAGAGGGGGCGTGTCTGACCAGAGAGGGAGCATATCTGACCAGAGAGGGAACATATCTGACCAGAGAGGGGGCATGTCTAACCAGAAAGGGGGGCATGTCTGACCAAAGAGGGGGTGTGCCTGACCAGAAAGGGAGGCATGCCTGACCAAAGAGGGGGGCATGTCTGACCAGATAAGGGGTGTGTCTGACCAGAGAGAGGGCGTGTCTGACCAGAGAGGGGGCGTGTCTGACCAGAGAGGGGGTGGCATATCTGACCAGAGAGGGGGCATGTCTGACCAGAGAGGGGGCGTGTCTGACCAGAGAGGGGGTGTGTCTGACCAGAGAGGGGGGCGTGTCTGACCAGAGAGGGGGGGCGTGTCTGACCAGAGAGGGGGGGCGTGTCTGACCAGAGAGGGGGCGTGTCTGACCAGAGAGGGGCGTGTCTGACCAGAGAGGGGGCGTGTTTGACCAGAGAGGGGGGGTGTCTGACCAGAGAGGGGGGCGTGTCTGACCAGAGAGGGGGGCGTGTCTGACCAGAGAGGGGGGCGTGTCTGACCAGAGAGGGGGCGTGTCTGACCAGAGAGGGGCGTGTCTGACCAGAGAGGGGGCGTGTTTGACCAGAGAGGGGGGGTGTCTGACCAGAGAGGGGGGCGTGTCTGACCAGAGAGGGGGGCGTGTCTGACCAGAGAGGGGGGCGTGTCTGACCAGAGAGGGGGGCGTGTCTGACCAGAGAGGGGGCGTGTCTGACCAGAGAGGGGGCGTGTCTGACCAGAGAGGGGGGCATGTCTGACCAGAGAGGGGGGGTGTCTGAGCAGAGAGGGCCTGTCTGACCAGAGAGGGGGCGTGTCTGAGCAGCTCTGTTACCATGCTGGGGATAAGATTGCTCGGGGAGGACAGAAAGTATTATTTCAGAAATAATATTTCCAAAAATTGAATTATTTGATCTTTATGTGCAAATCCAATGAACGTCATTGTGACATCACAGAGTAGTCATTGTGTGATGTACAAAAGAAGTATGATGTGAATCATCCTGTCCAATATTAGCAAAAGGTACAATGGAGAGAAAACAGCGCCCCTGAAAGGCTAAGTTTGCCACACCTCGGAAAAGCAACCTGTGCTGGGATCGCTTTTCAGATGTGTTTGGCAGGCGGTGTGGAGGTGATATGACACCTCCCACCAATCTGTTTTAACCCCAAAAATGACACGCGGCATCACAACCATGTGTATTGGGTTGGAATATTAGGGATGCAGAAAAAAAAACAAGGAAAGACAATGACATCACAATACAACCAATCCTAAGAAGGGGAGGGGTCACCTCCTTGTTTAGGGACGCCTCCAGCTGCAGCGGCTTGTCTGACATCATGAACTGCTTGGTGATCTCGGCATGTGGGGCGGCTCCGCTTGTCTCCGGGGCGTACTGGACTTTTCTTATAATGAGGCGCGCCACGTTCCTGGGAAGAGCGGAACAATATTATCCGAGTGCTACATATAAAACGTATTCATAATATTATTACACCAGACTCACACACGCCACCTGCTGACTGAAAAGGGAAACTATGAAATAATTAAATACAATATTTAACATTAAACAATAAATAAATAAATATATAAATTATATTATATATTACATTTCCCAATATTTGTTCTAATAGATTCTTTGCTGTATCGTCGGCTCCATCTAGAGGCCATAATGCAATACTGAATTATACCTCAAACAGAAAACATGGCACGTTTCAGCCACTAGATGGCGATATTGGTACGTGAATGAATCTATGAGAACAAATACAGGGGAATTTTGCTCAGCTTGCTTCTGACGTTCGTCCAACGAATGTTTTAATAAATAGATCTCACTAATAGGGAAAATATATGGAAAGACTCTGTGCTCCCTTTACCATAAGCCTTTGCAGGATTTATGTCCGGTTTTTATATTTTAGTGTTTTTTTCTTACTTTTTTGAATTTTTTTCTTCGACATCATCTCCCCAGAAACCTTTCACCTCGAAATCCACTCCGCAGGCCTGCAATAGAGGAGGTCAGAGTTCATTCTAGCAAGTGAGGCAAGTGAGAGAGCATGTGAGCTCATCAGTCTGCTGCTTCCCCTTTACTGTCCAATCACAGGCTGGGGAAGGGGGAGGAGGCGGTCCTTTCCTAAGAAGGATGAATAATAGGAGGAGAGAGTAGAGAGATGAGCTCATCAGTCTGCTGCTTCTTCTTTACTGTCCAATCACAGGCTGGGGAAGGGGGAGGAGGCGGTCCTTTCCTGAGAAGGATGAATAATAGGAGAGAGTAGAGAGATGAGCTCATCAGTCTGCTGCTTCCCTTTACTGTCCAATCACAGGCTGGGGAAGGGGGAGGAGGCGGTCCTTTCCTGAGAAGGATGAATAATAGGAGGATAGAGTAGAGAGATGAGCTCATCAGTCTGCTGCTTTTTCTTTACTGTCTAATCATAGGTTTAGGAAGAGGGAAGAGGCGGTCCTTTCCTGAGAAGGATGAATAATAGGAGGAGAGAGTAGAGAGATGAGCTCATCAGTCTGCTGCTTCCCTTTACTGTCCAATCACAGGCTGTGGAAGAGGGAAGAGGCGGTCCTTTCCTGAGAAGGATGAATAATAGGAGAGAGTAGAGAGATGAGCTCATCAGTCTGCTGCTTCCCTTTACTGTCCAATCACAGGCTGGGGAAGGGGGAGGAGGCAGTCCTTTCCTGAGAAGGATGAATAATAGGAGGAGAGAGTAGAGAGATGAGCTCATCAGTCTGCTGCTTCCCTTTACTGTCCAATCACAGGCTGTGGAAGAGGGAAGAGGCGGTCCTTTCCTGAGAAGGATGAATAATAGGAGGATAGAGTAGAGAGATGAGCTCATCAGTCTGCTGCTTCCCCTTCACTGTCCAATCACAGGCTGGGGAAGAGGGAAGAGGCGGTCCTTTCCTAAGAAGGATGAATAATAGGAGGAGAGAGTAGAGAGATGAGCTCATCAGTCTGCTGCTTCTTCTTTACTGTCCAATCATAGGTTTAGGAAGAGGGAAGAGGCGGTCCTTTCCTGAGAAGGATGAATAATAGGAGGAGAGAGTAGAGAGATGAGCTCATCAGTCTGCTGCTTCCCTTTACTGTCCAATCACAGGCTGTGGAAGAGGGAAGAGGCGGTCCTTTCCTGAGAAGGATGAATAATAGGAGGATAGAGTAGAGAGATGAGCTCATCAGTCTGCTGCTTCCCCTTCACTGTCCAATCACAGGCTGGGGAAGAGGGAAGAGGCGGTCCTTTCCTAAGAAGGATGAATAATAGGAGGAGAGAGTAGAGAGATGAGCTCATCAGTCTGCTGCTTTTTCTTTACTGTCCAATCATAGGTTTAGGAAGAGGGAAGAGGCGGTCTTTTCCTAAGAAGGATGAATAATAGGAGGATAGAGTAGAGAGATGAGCTCATCAGTCTGCTGCTTCTCCTTTACTGTCCAATCACAGGGTGGGGGAGGGGGAGGGGGCGGTCCTTTCCTAAGAAGGATGAATAATAGGAGGAGAGAGTAGAGAGATGAGCTCATCAGTCTGCTGCTTCTCCTTTACTGTCCAATCACAGGCTGGGGGAGGGGGCGGTCCTTTTCTAAGAAGGATGAATAATAGGAGAGAGTAGAGAGATGAGCTCATCAGTCTGCTGCTTCTCCTTTACTGTCCATTCACAGGCTGGTGAAGGGGGAAGAGGCAGTCCTTTCCTGAGAAGGATGGAGGAGAGAGTAGAGATATGAGTTTCTCAGTCTGCTGCTTCTCCTTTAGTGTCCCATCATAGGCTGGGGGGAGGAAGACGCAGTCTTTTGCTAAGAAGCATGAATAATAAAAGAGGAGAGAGATGAGCTTATCAGTCTGCTGCTTCTCCTTTACTGTCCAATCACAGGCAGGGGGGAGGACGGGACGTTTGGTCCATTTCTAGGAAGCATGGATAATAGCAAGGCAAGCAAGAAGCATGCTAATAGGAGGAGAGAGCAGAGAGATGAGCTCATCAGTCTGCTGCTTCTCCTTTTATCACAGGGTGGGGGGGAGGGACAGGTGGTCCTTTCCTCTGCTGTCTGGGGTACTCAGTCACCAGGCTGTACTTGGCTCAGAGGAAGTTGATTGAATGAAGTCTGCGGGGGGGACAGCCCCGGAATTGAGGTGAATATTGCAGTAAGAGTTCCATTTTTTTTTTTTTTTTGCCCACTGAATTTTTTAAACATTTGTGAAAAGCGGAGAGTTGGCCTTTACAGGATAACAGTAAGATGATTGTGTGTTCTGTGACCGGATTTCCGTACCGCTTGTTGCCGGGCGGATTATTATCATCACCAGGCTGCCAATGAGAGTGAAGTTCCTGTGAGGACGGATCATGTTTGTTCGGTATACAGAAGCCGCCTTTGTCATCCTTATTAATTCCTAATATAAAATCTATCGGGCGGGTTTTATAGCCTCGCAGACCAGGACAGCAAACATGTTTATTGGTCATGGCGGTTTATTGGCCGCGCTGTGTGACCTGTTATTGCTCTCTGTGCACACAAGTCATCGTCACTGGTGAACACGGAAGACAGTGAAACTTCCCCGATGCAGAGTGCTGATATCTACCTACATTGAACTTGTATTGATTAGTGATCAGGAAAAGGGGGCGGAACACTTAAAGCTGAACTCCAGCCACAAAAAACTTTTTCTCAGTAGACACAAAGGATATAAATCCACTAACCAAAAATATATATTTAAACCCAGATATGACCTTGTAAAAGTAACTGTGACATCATCACTGGGCTGTACATAGCCTGTGCAGAGAGCAGAGCTGTGGGAGGGGCCCAGCAGGCTCCACCCACTACAGAAAACTACAGGAGGGGGCGGAGGCAAGACCTGTCACCCTGCACAGGGAGAGAGAGCAGAGCAGTGGGAGGGGCCCAGCAGACCCCACCCACTGTAGGCTGCCTGTAGAAAACTACAGGAGGGGGGTGGAGACAAGACCAGTCGCCCTGCACAAGGAGAGAGCAGAGCAGTGGGAGGGGCCCAGCAAGCTCCACCCACTACAGAAAACTACAGGAGGGGGCGGAGACAAGACCAGTCACCCTGCACAAAGAGAGCGAGCAAAGTTGTGGGAGGGACCCAGCAGGCTCCACCCACTACAGAAAACTATAGAAGGGGGGCAGAGACAAGCACAAGGAGAGAGCAGAGCAGCGGGAGGGGCCCAGCAGACCCCACCCACTGTAGGCTGCCTGTAGAAAACGACAGGAGGGGGCGGAGACAAGATCAGTCACCTTGCACAGGGAGAAAGAGAGAGAGAGCAGAGCAGTGGGAGGGGCCCAGCATGCTCCACCCACTACAGAAAGCTACAGGAGGGGGCAGAGGCAAGATCAGTCACCCTGCACAGAGAGAGAGCAGAGCAGTGGGAGGGGCCAAGCAGACCCCACCCATTGTAGGCTGCCTGTATAAAACTACAGGAGGGGGCGGAGACAAGACCAGTCACCCTGCACAGGGAGAAAAAGAGAGAGAGAGCAGAGCAGTGGGAGGGGCCCAGCATGCTCCATCCATTACAGAAAGCTACAGGAGGGGGCGGAGACAAGACCAGTCACCCTGCACAGAGAGAGAGCAGAGCAGTGGGAGGGGCCCAGCAGACCCCACCCATTGTAGGCTGCCTGTCTAAAACTACAGGAGTGGGCGTGGACAAGACCTGTCACCCTGCACAAGCAGAGAGCAGAGCAGTGGGAGGGACCCAGCATGCTCCACCCATTTCAGTCTGCCTGCGAAGATTACAGGAGGGGCGGAGACAAGACCAGTCACCCTGCACAAGGAGAGAGAGCAGAGCTGTGGGAAGGCACAAGCAGGCTCCTCCCACTACATGAGGGGGCGGAGACAAGACCAGTTACCCTGCAAAAGGAGAGAGAACAGAGCTGTGGGAGGGAACAAGCAGACCCCACCCACTGTAGGCTGCCTGTAGGAAACTACAGGAGGGGGCGGAGACAAGAGCAGAGCAGTGGGAGGGGCCCAGCATGCTCCATCCACTACAGAAGACTATAGTAGGGAGGCAGAGACAAGCACAAGGAGAGAGCAGAGCAGTGGGAGGGGCCAGCATGCTCCACCCATTTCAGTCTGCCTGCGAAGATTACAGGAGGGGGTAGAGACAAGACCAGTCACCCTGCACAAGGAGAGAGATCAGAGCTGTGGGAAGGGACAAGCAGGCTCCTCCCACTACAGGAGGGGGCGGAGAGAAGACCAGTTACCCTGCAAAAGGAGAGAGAGCAGCAGCGGGAGGTCTTTATTACAGGAAGCTCCACACCAGATTACTGCACAGCAATACACAAAGGTCACCCGGGCGTCTATGTATAAAATATTCGCTGTGTGGATGTCTCAACCATTCACATGGAAAAGCAAATATTTGCCATTTTGATTGTAAGGTGATTGTCTCCTATGGTTGTCGGCTCCATCTAGTGGCCATAATGCGGTACTTCCTGAAATACCTCAATCAGAAAATAAAATACTACGTTTTGGCCACTAGATGGAGCCGTCAGTCCATTGGAGATAATCATTGGAGATAATCCTATTACAATGATATGATGTACCTTTCCAGAATCCTCAGGTCCTGGTTGTAGGGTCACAGAACAGGGCAGGTTTGTTGCCATCTGTAAGATAAAGAAATAAATAAGATCCCGACTCCATAACGAACATCCCCCCCCCCTCCCAGGCGTACAAAGTCTCCTCACATTGAAGCTGAAGGGGAAGGAGTTGCTTCCAAGCTTGGCCTTCAGCTTCTCCTGGAGCGGAGTCAGCGCCTTCTTCTCCCCCGGCAATGGTGGGTGCACTTGGCATGACTGCACATAGATGTCCTTCCTGAAGCTCAGACCGATGAGCTCCATGTCATCCCGCCCATAGCGGAAGGCGCAGGTCATCATCACAAACACTGAATGATAAAAGAAGAAAAGCAGAGTCAGGAGAAGGAGCTGTCTTGCCAACCCAAGTATAAGGGGGTCAGGGGGCCCTTTGTCACTGTGCCCTGCATGTGCAAGGTTAGAGTATCTCTTTAAAACATGCTAAAATACCATAATACTGACCGAGAGGCCACTTCAGCATGCCTTAAGTGCCCATTACGGTGCCTTATATTTTATACCAGTTAGTGATTAAAGCCTGAAGTGCACAGAGTGGATCTGGAGTGCCGTATATATATATATATATATATATATCTTTCTTCACATTTTTTGCATACATTGTTTTATATCAGTTGCTTTTTGGATACTTTATCATTATTTTACATGTCATTATTTAACTTTAAGTTCTCATGTATGCGGGTGTGGGGACTGCGTGTAAATCGCACCCTTTCTTGAACCTGCAGCAAAAAAAAAAAAAATGCACTGCTTTTAGCAGACAAGTGGAGGTGCCATTTATTTTTAATGGCATCCCCACTCGTTGGAACCGGCAGAGCGTTTTGCCACGTTTGGGGACTGCATAGCACAATGCAGTTTCCCTGCGGCTGCAATTTTGAAAGAGGCGCAGGGACCTTTCCCCTGCATTTTCCATAGGTACAATAGTCCATGCAAATCAATGGGCTGCTGTGCCTACACAAATGCAGCTGCAGGGAAGCTGCAAAAACATGAACTTAGCCTGCAGGGAAGCTGCAATAACATGAACCTAGCCTGCAGGGAAGCTGCAAAAACATGAACTTAGCCTGCAGGGAAGCTGCAATAACATGAACCCAGCCTGCAAAGGAGCTGCAATAAAAATAAACCTAGCCTGCAGGGAAGCTGCAATAACATGAACTTAGCCTGCAGGGAAGCTGCAATGACACGAGCCTAGCCTGCATGGAAGCTGCAATAACATGAACTTAGCCTGCAAAGGAGCTGCAATAAAAATAAACCTAGCCTGCAGGGAAGCTGCAATAACATGAACTTAGCCTGCAGGGAAGCTGCAATGACACGAGCCTAGCCTGCATGGAAGCTGCAATAACATGAACTTAGCCTGCAGGGAAGCTGCAATAACATGAACCTAGCCTGCATGGAAGCTGCAATAACATGAACTTAGCCTGCAGGGAAGCTGCAATAACATGAACCTAGCCTGCAGGGAAGCTGCAAAAACATGAACCTAGCCTGCAGGGAAGCTGCAATGACACGAGCCTAGCCTGCAGGGAAGCTGCAATAACATGAACCTAGCCTGCAGGGAAGCTGCAATAACATGAACCTAGCCTGCAGGGAAGCTGCAATAACATGAACCTAGCCTGCAGGGAAGCTGCAATAACATGAACCTAGCCTGCAGGGAAGCTGCAATAACATGAACCTAGCCTGCAGGGAAGCTGCAATAACATGAACCTAGCCTGCAGGGAAGCTGCAATAACATGAACCTAGCCTGCAGGGAAGCTGCAATAACATGAACCTAGCCTGCAGGGAAGCTGCAATAACATGAACCCAGCCTGCAAAGGAGCTGCAATAACATGAACCCAGCCTGCAAAGGAGCTGCAATAAAAATAAACCTAGCCTGCAGGGAAGCTGCAATAACATGAACCAAGCCTGCAGAGAAGCTGCAAAAACATGAACCTAGCCTGCAGAGAAGCTGCAAAAACATGAACCTAGCCTGCAGGGAAGCTGCAATGACATGAACTTAGCCTTCAGAGATTACAATAACATGAACTTAGCCTGCAGGGAAGCTGCAATAACATGAACCTAGCCTGCAGGGAAGCTGCAATAACATGAACCCAGCCTGCAAAGGAGCTGCAATAACATGAACCCAGCCTGCAAAGGAGCTGCAATAAAAATAAACCTAGCCTGCAGGGAAGCTGCAATAACATGAACCAAGCCTGCAGAGAAGCTGCAAAAACATGAACCTAGCCTGCAGAGAAGCTGCAAAAACATGAACCTAGCCTGCAGGGAAGCTGCAATGACATGAACTTAGCCTTCAGAGATTACAATAACATGAACTTAGCCTGCAGGGAAGCTGCAATAACATGAACCTAGCCTGCAGGGAAGCTGCAATAACATGAACCCAGCCTGCAAAGGAGCTGCAATAACATGAACCCAGCCTGCAAAGGAGCTGCAATAAAAATAAACCTAGCCTGCAGGGAAGCTGCAATAACATGAACCAAGCCTGCAGAGAAGCTGCAAAAACATGAACCTAGCCTGCAGAGAAGCTGCAAAAACATGAACCTAGCCTGCAGGGAAGCTGCAATGACATGAACTTAGCCTTCAGAGATTACAATAACATGAACTTAGCCTGCAGGGAAACTGCAATAACATGAACCTAGCCTGCAGGGAAGCTGCAATAACATGAACCTAGCCTGCAGGGAAGCTGCAATAACATGAACCTAGCCTGCAGGGAAACTGCAATAACATAAACCTAGCCTGCAGAGAAGCTGCAAAAACATGAACTTAGCCTTCAGAGATTACAATAACATGAACTTAGCCTGCAGGGAAACTGCAATAACATGAACTTAGTCTGCAGGGAAGCTGCAATAACATGAACATAGCCTGCAGGGAAGCTGCAATAACATGAACCCAGCCTGCAAAGGAGCTGCAATAACATGAACCCAGCCTGCAAAGGAGCTGCAATAAAAATAAACCTAGCCTGCAGGGAAGCTGCAAAAACATGCACCTAGCCTGCAGGGAAGCTGCAATGACACGAGCCTAGCCTGCAGGGAAGCTGCAATAACATGAACCTAGCCTGCAGGGAAGCTGCAATAACATGAACTCAGCCTGCAGGGAAGCTGCAATAAAAATAAACCTAGCCTGCAGGGAGGCTGCAATGACATGAACCTAGCCTGCAAAGAAGCTGCAATAACATGAACCTAGCCTGCAAAGAAGCTGCAATAACATGAACCTAGCCTGCAAAGGAGCTGCAATAAAAATACACCTAGCCTACAGGGAAGCTGCAATAACATGAGCCTAGCCTGGAGGGAAGTGCAATAACATGAACCTAGCCTGCAGGGAAGCTGCAATAACATGAACCTAGCCTGCAGGGAATTTTCCATTTGATCTCCTAATAAAGATTCCTATAGAACAGCCTTTCTCAACCTTCCCAACACAGAGGAACCCTTGAAATAACTCTGTTCTCAGGGAACCCCTACTAAAAATGACCACATCTACAACTCATGATACATCAGTGTGGTGAAGAAATTGCTCATTGCTCAAGGAACCCCCCTAGCAACCTCTGGAGAAACCCTAGAGTTCCATAGAACCCTGGTTGAGGAGCCCTTCTATAGAAGTATAGCAAACTCACACTCAATTAATTTGGTTAAAAACCTTTTTCATTTACCTTTCTTCTCCTTTTGATACTCTGGGTCAATTACAATCATTCCATCTGTAGAAAATAGAAAAAAAAAGGGTCGGTCAGAGCTCTGAGAATGGGTTAGAGACACGTTATTATGAAGAAAAAATAGCCACTGACCTACTGGCTCTACAAACTCTACGTGGTCCACATAGTCCCGCTTTGCCAGATAAACAGTTATCTAGAAGAGGAAAAATAAGTCTTCTTTATGAAATAGTACTTCTAGAGTATACCATATGGCCAAAAGTCTCTGAACATCTGACCATCACACCTGTATGAGCTTGTTGGACACTACCATTCCAAAACCATCTGCTATTAATATAGAGTTCCCCAACAACCCCCCATGGCCATTCATATAGGGTTACACCCTCTTCCCATGGCCATTAATATGGATTTGCCCCCTTTTCTGACTATAACGTCCTCTATTCTTCTGGAAAGACTTTCCACAAGATTTTGGAGGGTGTCTGAGGGAATTTGTGCCCATTTGTGAGGTCAGGTACTGATGTTGGATGAGAAGACCTGACTTACCATCAATATTCCAACTCCCCTTCAAAGATGTTCAGTAGGGTTGAGGTCAAGGTTCCGAGTTTGTTGGACATCCCATTGCAAAATCATGGCCATTAATATGGAGTTGCCCCCTTTTCTGACTATAACATCCTTTATACTTCTGGAAAGACTTTCCACAAGATTTTGGAGGGTGTCTGAGGGAATTTGTGCCCATTTGTGAGGTCAGGTATTAATGTTGAATGAGAAGACCTGGCTCACCATCGGCATTCGAATTCATCCCAAAGGTGTTCAGTAGGGTTGAGGTCAGGGTTCTGAGTTTGTTGGACATCTCATTCAATAACTGGCTCGTAATCTTTATTCTATTTCATCTCAAAGATATTCAGTAGGGTTGAGATTGTGGTGGTAGGTGAGGAACACCATATGCGAAGAGAAAGTCTTGGAAACTCCAGTCAGCCAGTTGGAGAACAATTAACACTTTATTAATGTGTGACTTAAATCACGAGGAACATGTGCCAGGGAATTGGGGCTCCCCCTTCTTTAGGACTTTGGTAGTGTTAGACCTGTTAGACATGGGGACCACAGTCTAACATTGAGGTCAGGGATCTGTGCAGGACTCTCAAGTTCCTCCACCAAACTGGTCAAACCATGTCTTTATGGAGTTGGCTCCACTCTTCTGGGAAGAATTTCCTCTAGATTTTTGGAGGGTGTCTGTGGAAATTTGTGCCCATTTGCGAGGTCAGGTACTGATGTTAGATGAGAAAACCTGGCCCACATGTTGGGCCCAATGTTGGGCACCAAAAAAAGCCATTGGTCACAATCAGGGTTCCAATTCATCTCAAATGTGTTCAGTAAGGTTGAGGTCAGGGTTCTGAGTTTGTTGGATATCCCATTCCAAAACCATGGCCATTAATATGGAGTTGCCCATTTGTGGCTCTAACATCCTCCACTTTTCTAGGAAGGTTTTCTCCAAAATTTTGAAGGGTGTCTGTGGGAATTATTGCCCATTTGTGAGGTCAGGTATTGATGTTGGATGAGAAGACCTAGCTCACCATCGGCATTCCAAGAACCGGCTCATAATCTGCATTCTATTTCATCTCAAAGATATTTGGTGGGGTTGATATTGTGGTGGTAGGTGAGGATAGCCATATGTGAAGAGAATGTCTTGGAAACACCAGTCAGCTGGTTGGAGAACAATTAACACTTTATTAATGTTTGACTTAAATCATGAGCAACATGTCTCAGGGAATTGGGGCTCCTCTTCTTCAGGACTTTGGTAGTGTTGGACCTGTTGGACATGGGGACCACAGTCTAACATTTGTGAGGTCAGGTACTAATGTTGGATGAGAAGACCTGGCTCACATTCCAACTTATCCCAAAGCTGTTCAGTAGGGTTGAGATCAGGGCTCTGAGCAAGACGTTCAAGTTCCTTCACACTAAACTGGTTAAACCATGTTTTTATGGAGCTAGCTTACATTTGGCATTCCAATTCATCCCAAAGGAGTTATGTAGCTTTGAGGTCAGGGCTCTGTGCAGGACACTCGAGATCCTCCACACCAAAATGGTCACACCACATCTTTAAGGAGCTGGCTTTGAACATAGGGGGGCACAGTCATGCTGGAACAGAAATGGGTCTTCACCAAACTGTTACCACAAGGTTGGTAGAGCACAATTATCTACAATGTCTTTGTATGATGGAGGATTACCAGGACCCTTCAATGGAGACACCTGAACCCCATCATTTGAAGAGTGGTTCACATACTTCTGTTCATAAAGGAAGGTTTGATGGTCAGATGTCCACAAAGTTTAGGCTTTATAGTATATATGGGATAAAGCTTTAGGCTGGGTTCACACTGGAGAAGGCAGCGGCTCACAGCAGGAATCTGGTGTGTCTACATTCACCATTTCAGATCTGATCTCAGCCCAAATTTTTGGCTGAATTTGGACCTGAAACGGACCAAAAGACGCACAGGACTCGCACTGGAGCCACTGCGGAGATGTGTGAACCGGCTCCATAGAGAGCCGGTCACAATCTCCTGACGAATTGTATGCGTAAAACCGACATCCAGTTCGCAATAGTTTGAACCCAACCTCACACACATTCACACCTGAGCTTCAGGTTGCAGTTGTTTGTTTTTTTCTACCCGTTCTGCCAATTATTTTATAAAAGTTTAATAGAAATATTCTTCTCACCTTGCCATCAGGACTGGTTTTCTTAAAGACTCTGAAAGTAGACAATGAAATAAAACAACAAGTAAGCCAATTTGTGTAACGTTTATATTTGTATAATGTGTGGATTGATATCTCTAGTGTTTCCTCAATGTAAATGGTGATCTGAGATCTTGATGGATAATGAGGTATTGCTGGAAGGTACGGGATGTTGGTGCCACAGAGAACGGTTTTCTATCCTGAATTCTGGGGAATATAAGGTGTATGTAGACAGGAAGTGGTGTAGATACAATTTAATGGCCACCTGGATAACCTCTCTGTACCGTCTGATGGGTTCTTGCGCACCAGTGCAGACAGAGTGTCCGTCTTGAGTTGAGTTCTTTAGACAATCTCTATATCTGGGCTCAATCACACCACGATGCATGAACTTTAACACACATGCGTTTTCATACATTGCATTTGGCAGCTTATTCATTTTCAATTGGCTGCCAACCTCACTACTACATTGCTATTCCAGTGATCCCCTTTAACTTCCTGGTCCCTCACCGAGCAGCTGCCCTTCTGCGTTCTGAACGCGCGGTACCTTCACGCTCGAGGCGATAGAGCCAAGGTCCGCCCAATGAGCTGTGAACTACAGTGCATCCGGAAAGTGTTCACAACGCTTCACTTTTTCCACATTTTGTTATGCTACAGCCTTATTCCAAAATGGATTAAATTCGTTATTTCCCTCAAAATTCTACAAACATCAGACCAGAGAATTTTGTTTCTCATGGTCTGAGGGTCCTTCAGGTGCCTTTTGGTGAACTCCAGGCTGTCATGTGCCTTTTACTGAGGAGTGTCTTCTGTCTGGCCACTCTACCATACAGGCCTGATGGGTGGAGTGCTGCAGAGATGGTTGTTCTTCTGGAAGGTTCTCCTCTCTCCACAGAGAAACACTGGAGCTCTGTCAGAGTGACCATCGGGTTCTTGGTCACCTCCCTGACTAAGGCTCTTCTCTCCCGATCGCTCAGTTTGGCCGGGCGGCCCGCTCTAGGAAGAGTCCTGGTGGTTCCAAACTTCTTCCATTTATGGATGATGGAGGCCACTGTGCTCATTGGGACCTTCAATGCTGCAGAAATGTTTCTGTACCCTTCCCCCGATCTGTGTCTCCATACAATCCTGTCTCGGAGGTCTACAGACAATTCCTTGGACTTCATGGCTTGGTTTGTGCTCTGACATGCACTGTTACCTGTGGGACCTTCTATAGACAGGTGTGTGCCTTTCCAAATCATGTCCAATCAACTGAATTTACCACAGGTGGACTCCAATCAAGTTGTAGAAACATCTCAAGATGATCAGTGGAAACAGGATGGACCTGAGCTCAATTCTGAGTGTCATGGGAGGAGTCTGTGATACTTATGTACATGGGAGGAGCCTGTGATACTTATGTACATGGGAGGAGCCTGTGATACTTATGTACATGGGAGGAGCCTGTGATACTTATGTACATGGGAGGAGCCTGTGATACTTATGTACATGGGAGGAGCCTGTGATACTTATGTAAATGGGAGGAGTCTGTGATACTTATGTACATGGGAGGAGCCTGTGATACTTATGTACATAGGAGGAGCCTGTGATACTTATGTACATGGGAGGAGCCTGTGATACTTATGTAAATGGGAGGAGTCTGTGATACTTATGTAAATGGGAGGAGTCTGTGATACTTATGTACATGGGAGGAGCCTGTAAAACTTATGTACATGGGAAGAGCCTGTGATACTTCTGTACATGGGAGGAGCCTGTGATACTTATGTACATGGGAGGAGCCTGTGATACTTCTGTACATGGGAGGAGTCTGTGATACTTATGTACATGGGAGGAGCCTGTGATACTTATGTACATGGGAGGAGCCTGTGATACTTATGTACATGGGAGGAGTTTGTGAGATTTTTAATAAATTTGCTAAGATTTCAAACAAACTTCTCTCACGTTGTTATTATGGGGGATTGTTTGTAAAATTTTGAGGAAAATAATGAATTTAATCATTCTGGAATAAGGCTGTAACATAACAAAATGTGGAAAAAGTGAAGCGCTGTGAATACTTTCCGGATACTCTGTAGTTGAGCAGCATGTGTTGCCTGTCCTGCCCTTTTTGCCCCCATGGCAGTCGCCTCTTCTGCCTGCCCCTCACCCCGCCCTGCACCCAATGCATTACCCCCGATTCCAGCCCTTTAATGCGCGTTATCAATCGTGTTATTGGTGTGAATGATCTCTGTGATTGTTATATCAGAACAAGGCTTCCTATGTCATGTACTGGGCAGAGAAGGACCAATCAGAACACAGCATTATATTCCAGTTCTCTTGCATCATTTTAACATTAGAATTTCTTACTTGGAACCGTCCGCCATATTGACTCCAATCTGTTGGGGGGATAGAAGAGAGAAAATCGATCAGTTCTAGGTTCAGGCATCCCGTCTTCTTCACACAAAAAAAAACCCGACATTGACTTATAATGAAGACTGGAAGTATTTGGCTTATAATGGGCAAAGAAATGTTTAAAGCAGAACTCCAACCAAGAATACCAAGAAATGGCCCATAAAATAGAACCAGCCTGTGCTGCAAAACTTACCTTCAATCCAGAGATTTCCTCGCATTGCTTTATTCGGCCACTAGGTGTCCTCAGGCTGACAGCCAGCTCCATTAAACCCACTTCCTGTGAGCCCAGCCTGTGACTGGCCAGTGAAAGGAGAAGCAGCACAGTGGCAGTCATGTGTCTCTGCTCTCTCCTCCTATTGGCATGCCCCTTGTCTGTCTATGAACTGATTGGCTCCTTGTGCTGCATTTACTCTCAAACTTCAGCCCTGCTGTACATGGACTTCTGGAGGCTGGTACCAGGGGGAGGAGTCATTTCCTCAGTCTCCCCTCCCCCCCCCAGTGATCAGACTGTACATTGTAACTTTGTAGAAGGAGGAGGAGTCATTTCCTCAGTCTCCCCTCCCCCCAGTGATCAGACTATACATTGTAACTTTGTAGCCTATGACAAGGTAGGAGGCTGCAGCAGGGGGCTGATCTGTGTCAGACATTTGTAACAACGCCAAGAAATGCACAGGCACCAGGATCTATATGATGTCTTTGTATGATGGAGTATAAACTGTGCCCTTCTCTGGAGGTGAACTCATTGCAGGGGGGAACATTTGGTCATACAGTGTATGGGAGTGACACGACTTTACATGCCGGGGGAGTAATGACCTATATAGCACAGGGGCCGTGGTTTGTGGTCACCAGTAAATAATCTTCACATTGAAAACATTCTCTGAGCAACCAACGGAAATCATTTTCTGTATTCGGTCAGATAAGAGAAATGTGAGTGTAGATTATACAGCGATCGTTTTCCCACACTGTACAGCTGTGCACGCTCCTAGTGCTGAGACTGTACACCTGTGCACGCTCCTAGTGCTGAGACTGTACACCTGTGCACGCTCCTAGTGCTGAGACTGTACACCTGTGCATGCTCCTAGTGCTGAGACTGTACACCTGTGCATGCTCCTAGTGCTGAGACTGTACACCTGTGCACGCTCCTAGTGCTGAGACTGTACACCTGTGCATGCTCCTAGTGCTGAGACTGTACACCTGTGCATGCTCCTGATACTGAGACTGTACACCTGTGCATGCTCCTAGTGCTGAGACTGTACACCTGTGCATGCTCCTGATACTGAGACTGTACACCTGTGCACGCTCCTAGTGCTGAGACTGTACACCTGTGCATGCTCCTAGTGCTGAGACTGTACACCTGTGCACGCTCCTAGTGCTGAGACTGTACACCTGTGCACGCTCCTAGTGCTGAGCCTGTACACCTGTGCACGCTCCTAGTGCTGAGACTGTACACCTGTGCACGCTCCTAGTGCTGAGACTGTACACCTGTGCACGCTCCTAGTGCTGAGACTGTACACCTGTGCACGCTCCTAGTGCTGAGCCTGTACACCTGTGCACGCTCCTAGTGCTGAGACTGTACAACTGTGCACGCTTCTAGTGCTGAGACTGTACACCTGTGCACGCTCCTGATACTGAGACTGTACACCTGTGCACGCTCCTGATACTGAGACTGTACAACTGTGCACGCTCCTAGTGCTGAGACTGTACACCTGTGCACGCTCCTGATACTGAGACTGTACACCTGTGCACGCTCCTGATACTGAGACTGTACAACTGTGCACGCTCCTAGTGCTGAGACTGTACACATGTGCATGCTCCTGATACTGAGACTGTACACCTGTGCACGCTCCTAGTGCTGAGACTGTACACATGTGCACGCTCCTAGTGCTGAGACTGTACACGCTCCTGATACTGAGACTGTACACCTGTGCATGCTCCTAGTTCTGAGACTATACACCTGTGCATGCTCCTGATAGTGAGACTGTACACCTGTGCACGCTCCTAGTGCTGAGACTGTACACCTGTGCACGCTCCTAGTGCTGAGACTGTACACCTGTGCACGCTCCTAGTTCTGAGACTGTACACCTGTGCACGCTCCTAGTTCTGAGACTGTACACCCGTGCACGCTCCTAGTTCAGAGACTGTACACCTGTGCATGCTCCTAGTGCTGAGACCGTACACCTGTGCACGCTCCTAGTTCTGAGACTGTACACCTGTGCACGCTCCTAGTTCTGAGACTGTACACCTGTGCATGCTCCTGATACTGAGACTGTACACCTGTGCACGCTCCTAGTGCTAAGACTGTACACCTGTGCATGCTCCTAGTTCTGAGACTGTACACCTGTGCACGCTCCTAGTTCTGAGACTGTACACCCGTGCACGCTCCTAGTTCTGAGACTGTACACCTGTGCATGCTCCTAGTGCTGAGACCGTACACCTGTGCACGCTCCTAGTTCTGAGACTGTACACCTGTGCACGCTCCTAGTTCTGAGACTGTACACCTGTGCACGCTCCTAGTTCTGAGACTGTACACCTGTGCACGCTCCTAGTTCTGAGACTGTACACCTGTGCACGCTCCTAGTTCTGAGACTGTACACCTGTGCACGCTCCTAGTTCTGAGACTGTACACCTGTGCACGCCCCTCATACTGTGACTGTACACCTGTGCACTCTCCTAGTTCTGAGACTATACACCTGTGCACGCTCCTGCATGCTCCTAATACTGAGACTGTACACCTGTGCACGCTCCTAGTTCTAAAACTGTACACCTGTGCACGCTCCTAGTTCTAAAACTGTACACCTGTGCACGCTCCTAGTTCTAAAACTGTACACCTGTGCACGCTCCTGATACTGAGACTGTACATTTGTGCACGCTCCTGATCCTGTGACTGTACACCTGTGCACGCTCCTGATACTGAGATTGTACACCTGTGCATGCTCCTGATACTGAGACTGTACACCTGTGCACGCCCCTGATCCTGTGACTGTACACCTGTGCACGCCCCTGATACTGAGACTGTACACCTGTGCACGCCCCTGATACTGAGACTGTACACCTGTGCATGCTTCGGATACTGAGACTGTACACCTGTGCACGCCTCTGATACTGAGACTGTACACCTGTGCACGCCCCTGATACTGAGACTGTACACCTGTGCACGCCTCTGATACTGAGACTGTACACCTGTGCACGCCTCTGATACTGAGACTGTACACCTGTGCACGCCCCTGATACTGAGACTGTACACCTGTGCACGCCTCTGATACTGAGACTGTACACCTGTGCACGCCCCTGATACTGAGACTGTACACCTGTGCACGCTCCTAGTGCTGAGACTGTACACCTGTGCAGGCCCCTGATACTGAGACTGTACACCTGTGCACGCCTCTGATACTGAGACTGTACACCTGTGCACGCCTCTGATACTGAGACTGTACACCTGTGCACGCCCCTGATACTGAGACTGTACACCTGTGCACGCCTCTGATACTGAGACTGTACACCTGTGCACGCCCCTGATACTGAGACTGTACACCTGTGCATGCTCCTGATACTGAGACTGTACAACTGTGCACGCTCCTAGTGCTGAGACTGTACACCTGTGCACGCTCCTAGTGCTGAGACTGTACACCTGTGCACGCCTCTGATACTGAGACTGTACACCTGTGCACGCCTCTGATACTGAGACTGTACACCTGTGCACGCCTCTGATACTGAGACTGTACACCTGTGCACGCCCCTGATACTGAGACTGTACACCTGTGCACGCTCCTAGTGCTGAGACTGTACACCTGTGCAGGCCTCTGATACTGAGACTGTACACCTGTGCACGCCCCTGATACTGAGACTGTACACCTGTGCACGCTCCTAGTGCTGAGACTGTACACCTGTGCACGCCTCTGATACTGAGACTGTAATGTAGCCTAAAATTAATCCTAATGCAAGTCCTTGAACTATCCCTGACTGTAGCCCTAATATTAACCCTGACCCTTAACATGACCATAATACTAATACTAACCGTAATGCAAGCCCTTGTGCTAACCCTAATGTAAACCCCAACAAAAATACTAACTCTAACCATAATCTTAGGCCCCTTTCACACATGCGGATCCCAGGAGGATCCGTTTTTGGACATCCGCTTGCTCGGCGGGGAGTGCTCCATTGATCCCCACTTAGCTGGCAGATGACTAGTCCGTCTCTACCCACTGTGCAGAAACGGACCCATGAGATCTCCACTTTCCTCCATTGGTGGGGGGGGGGGGGGGGGTTGGATGAAAACGGACCGTCTGTCCGTGTTCATCCGATCCGCAGACGGATGGAAAAATAGGGTTTTCCTCCGTCATCAGTTTCGGAGCATAGCGGAGACTGATGTCAGCGCATGTCAGCGGATGATCACCCGGGTCCCCAAACACCTTTTTAGGGCAAAAACTTGCATAAAAGCCTTTAAAACTTTAATGGGGTTCACACAAATTTTTTGCATGTTCTGCTGCGAACCGAACCGGGGGGGGGGGGGGGTTCGGCTCATCCCTATTGGTAACCAAAGTCATGTCAGTGACACATTCCTCTGCATTTTTTAAGGTCTAATCAATGAATTTGTGTGCACAGAGAAAGAAATACGGCTTATAAAATTGTAAAACAAAAAAAACACAGATCCCGCCTAACCCAACAAACTCCACCCTAATTTTTCCCTCTTAGATTGTAAGCTCTATGGAGCAGCGCCCTCTGCTTCCTCCTTTATTAAATTGTATTGTAACTGTAATGTCTGCCCTCATGTTGTAAAGCGCCGCGCAAACGGCTGGCCCTTTATAAATCCTGTATAATAATATAAATCTGTATAATAATTTAAATCCTGTATAATTATATAAATCTGTATAATTATAATAATAATTTTTCCTTCCTCATCATCTCAATGCATTGCACCGACTGAATAAAATTAATTGAAATATCCGATTTTTCCTGAATTTTGGGCTTAGTGGAATCTCTCCACCACTCCCTCCTCCCTGATAATCAGAGAAAAGAGAGGAGCACAGCATGGACAATCTGCAGGTGTAAAGATCACCCTCAGCTGCGGCGCCTGTACTGGGGAAATCCCCTTTAACAGCTTTGTTTGCTGTGAGCTTCCTGTGTGCCTCATTTTCTGAACACATAAAAGACTCTGAGAGAGAGAATATTTATATAACAGAGACTCAGAGCTCATCTCCTTCCATGGGGCATTACCAACAGCCAATCACCAGGCCTGAACACTGTCACATGATAGAGGGGGTAATGAACCCTGTGTAAGCTCTGACACCTTCCAACATGGATGCCAGGCCTGCTTTGCAAATTAACCTGAGCCCATCAGAGTCCCCCATTACATCAGAGTCACCATAGGAGCCCCCTTACATTGTAGTCCGCCTTACCCTTACACGAGAGTCCCCATCAAATTCCCTAAACATGAGATTCCCCATCAAATTCCCCATACATGAGATTCCCCATCAAATTCCCCATACATGAGATTCCCCATCAAATCCCCCATACATGAGAGTCCCCATCAAATTCCCTAAACATGAGATTCCCCATCAAATTCCCCATACATGAGACTCCCCATCAAATTCCCCATACATGAGATTCCCCATCAAATCCCCCATACATGAGATTCCCCATCAAATTCCCCATACATGAGAGTCCCCATCAAATTCCCTAAACATGAGATTCCCCATCAAATTCCCCATACATGAGAGTCCCCATCAAATTCCCCATACATGAGATTCCCCATCAAATCCCCCATACATGAGATTCCCCATCAAATCCCCCATACATGAGAGTCCCCATCAAATTCCCCATACATGAGATTCCCCATCAAATCCCCCATACATGAGATTCCCCATCAAATCCCCCATACATGAGATTCCCCATCAAATTCCCCATACATGAGATTCCCCATCAAATTCCCTAAACATGAGATTCCCCATCAAATTCCCCATACATGAGAGTCCCCATCAAATTCCCCATACATGAGATTCCCCATCAAATCCCCCATACATGAGATTCCCCATCAAATCCCCCATACATGAGAGTCCCCATCAAATTCCCCATACATGAGATTCCCCATCAAATCCCCCATACATGAGATTCCCCATCAAATCCCCCATACATGAGATTCCCCATCAAATTCCCCATACATGAGATTCCCTATCAAATCCCCCATACATGAGAGTCCCCATCAAATTCCCTAAACATGAGATTCCCCATCAAATTCCCCATACATGAGATTCCCCATCAAATTCCCCATACATGAGATTCCCCATCAAATCCCCCATACATGAGATTCCCCATCAAATCCCCCATACATGAGATTCCCCATCAAATTCCCCATACATGAGAGTCCCCATCAAATTCCCCATACATGAGATTCCTCATCAAATTCCCCATACATGAGAGTCCCCATCAAATTCCCCATACATGAGAGTCCCCATCAAATTCCCCATACATGAGATTCCCCATCAAATTCCCCATACATGAGATTCCCCATCAAATCCCCCATACATGAGAGTCCCCATCAAATTCCCCATACATGAGAGTCCCCATCAAATTCCCCATACATGAGAGTCCCTATCAAAGTCCACCTTACATCAGAAAAGAAAGCTTTCTTTGGCTGAAACGCGTTGACACCCTATGCCTGTTATTTGTTGCCCATTGGATAAAGCCTATGACTGCAGAGCATTCACCTTGGTGCTGACTTTTTCTTTTGGAAAGAGCCAGCAAACCCTTCACTCCCAGATGGCACTAAGAGTAAGAGGAGCTTTGTGTATGGGTCAGGGCTGGTCGGAGAAGGGATGAACGATGCACTCTCTGTGCCTCTTAGATATTATAAACCAGGAGCACAGTTGTAGACACCATGAAGAATCCATCCCACTTCTTACCTGTCCTAGAAGTAAGCAGAATTCATGTGACCGCAGGAGGGGCTCCCAGCACCGGCCCAACCCACAATTTGTATACATGGGCTTCAGTGGCCTTTGTGCAGCTACACAGTCCGCCCCTGGGACAGACAGTGAGGGCGATTCTTCTCAGCAGGAACCTAGACCACAGAAAAGACCTGACAGAGCTTCTAAACCTTCCCTACACCACCTAAAACAGAAATAAATTAGTAAAGTCTTTGCTGGAGTTCTGCTTTTGAACAGCTTATCAATACCTTTTTTTTCAGTGAGATCTCCAGAACTGGACATACTATTTTACATGATGTCTAACTAAAGATCTATATAGAGGAACTCGGACCTCCCTCCTCCTGCCGGTGACCCCTCTAGTGATATAAAGATCTATATAGAGGA
The DNA here is from genome assembly GCA_037953035.1 of Aquarana catesbeiana. Classification (NCBI taxonomy): domain Eukaryota; kingdom Metazoa; phylum Chordata; class Amphibia; order Anura; family Ranidae; genus Aquarana; species Aquarana catesbeiana. Next base: position 67,827 of record JBBHAA010003199.1, read on the forward strand.
ATCAGGACCTCCTTCCTGCTGCTGGTGACCCCTCTAGTGATATAAAGATCTATATAGAGGAATCAGGACCTCCTTCCTCCCGCTGGTGATCCCTCTAGTGATATAAAGATCTATATAAAGGAATCGAGACCTCCTTCCTCCTGCTGGTGACCCCTCTAGTGATATAAAGATCTATATAGAGGAATCGGGACCTCCTTCCTCCCGCTGGTGATCCTCTAGTGATATAAAGATCTATATAGAGGAATCAGGACCTCCTTCCTCCTGCTGGTGATCCCTCTAGTGATATAAAGATCTATATAGAGGAATCAGGACCTCCTTCCTCCCGCTGGTGATCCCTCTAGTGATATAAAGATCTATATAGAGGAATCAGGACCTCCTTCCTCCTGCTGGTGACCTTTCTAGTGATATAAAGATCTATATAGAGGAATCAGGACCTCCTTCCTCCTGCCGGTGATCCCTCTAGTGATATAAAGATCTATATAGAGGTATCAGGACCTCCTTCCTCCTGCTGGTGACCCCTCTAGTGATATAAATATCCATATAGATGAATTGGGACCTCCTTCTATATAGAGAAATCAGGACCCCCTTCCTCTCACTGGTGACCCCTCTAGTGATGTAAAGACCTATATAGAGGAATCAGGACCTCCTTCCTCCTGCTGGTGACCCCTCTAGTCATGTAAAGATCTATATAGAGCAATCGGGACGTCCTTCGTCCCGCTGGTGATCCCTCTAGTGATATAAAGGTCTATATAGAAGAATCAGGACCTCCTTCCTCCTGCTGGTGATCCCTCTAGTGATATAAAGATCTATATAGAGGAACTGGGACCTCCTTCCATATAGAGGAATCAGGACCTCATTCCTCCTGCTGGTGACCCCTCTAGTGATCTATATATCTTTATAGAGGAATCAGGATTATTTTTATGTTGCATTGAGATACATTGAATCTTCCAGCAATGTTAAATCATCTTCCATATAACAAACTCCTCCAGAAATATCAAAATTCATCGAACAAACAAGTATGAGTTGCTTACCTGAACTCGGCTCTGTACGGAGATGGTGCTCTTGGGGTGAATTGGTAATCGTCATATACTAATTAGTAGCTCTTTATATAGTTTTGACCCTCAGCCTGGCAGGTGGGGAGGGGGACATGGAATCCAATTAGCAGACGAATCCTGTGAGGTAGAAGCAAGTGGCAACATTGACTTATGGATGTATTTCTGAAGAAGCTTAGTTAGGAGGCTTCAGGGGATTACGAGATGGGGATGGGAAGAACGGGACTTAACCTTTGGATCTAGAGGTGAATGTCTCAGCATTCATCTATCAAAAATCAGGCTAGATCACAGAAAGCCTGTTGGAGATTAGCAGATCTGGGTGTTGTGTAAAAGAACAAAAACATTGACAGATACCAGACTGCCAACCCATATTGCCACATAATATACCCAAAAATCTATATTTGATGTAGCACCCTGGAGTTTAGGTAGTGCTGCTCCTCACAAATTGACTTGCCAGGAGTAGTTATCCTGGTTGATTGTTAGAGATCCATTGATTTCTCCCTAAGTTTGGCCTTGTTCCACTTTTTTCTTCTACCACTAGGTGACCGGGTACTTGGTGGTACTAGATATGAAGAGGGCAACCCAAGGTCAGGTTATAGGTATATGGGGTATCTCAGCCAATGGGCAAGGGTTTTCTTGGTTCCCTTGGCCTACTGGGAGAGCCTATATATTCAAGTGGAGTCAGGTGATCTATGTTCTGTGCCACCTGGACGGCTGTCTGGGTGGACGTGTGTCTTGTTGCCCCAGGCTGCTAGGCCGGAGATTGGGCCTATCCCGGGGACATCTGGCTGCTAGGCTGTCTGAGGGCCTATCCAGAAGCAAGAGAGAGCAGCGCAGGGTTGGGATTGTGGCTTGCAGTCCAACAGAAGTGCTGGAGAACCTGTCATTATCAGAGGTAGAGGGGAATCTGTCGCACTAAGGGACCAACCACCTTATTACTAGGGACCACAGTGAGTAACTGAAGCAAGTGCCGGAGCAGTATTCTCACTGAACGGGCACGGTGGAGAATCTGGAAACTTCAGACGGTGATCAAGTCAGGAACCCACCCAGCAGAGATGACGCTTGCAGCTCAGCCTTGTGTGTCAAGCCAGGACGGAGGAGGCCAGCGGGGGGTGAAGCTTGAGAAGTATCTGAGTGCCAAGCTAGGGACCCAGCAGAGAGGTGCTGGTGACGCTTGAGGAAGATACTACCATGAAGATTGGAGGAGATCAAGGGATTCAGTGACAGTGAATTAGAGGGTCTAGTGAGAGAGACCAGGAGCTCAGTGCGCTAAAGAACTACTAGGTGAAGTTGTAGTGAAGGTGAAATAACTGTTACGCTTAGTTAGAAACTGTTAAAGACTGTTGCCGTAGGAGACAGCATTCCTGCACGTGAAGATGCTGCGCCTTGCCGGGGCCTTTCCCTGCACGGCTGTCCTCCTATTGACGTCTCGGAGTCTACTAATTGAACTTGAAACTACTCAAGGTTGTCCTGGCCTTGACCCTCTTTCCCCCATAAAAATTTGTAAGAGAAATAAATATCTCTTTGGCATTCAAGAAGTGTCTGGCGCCCAATAACTTCATCAACCTTGCATGGTCTCTGGGCTCCTTCAGTCTGATGAGAACCTCCAGGGCCAGAGATAGCTGACATCCTTCTGTATGTGGTGGGTTGTGGACTCAGAAGGAGGCCGGAGACCGTGCTACATGAAAAGTAGATGTCAACCCAATAGCTAAAATCTCACATATGGTTTAAAATGTTAATTAAAATAATTCCTGCCATGGAGGACCTTTTCAGGTGCTTCCTGTTTTAGGGTGACAACGCTCTGTCCCTCACTCCTATTTGTGTTCTGTGTTGTCACCCAGTCACATGGGGTTCCAATGGGGACTACAAGTGGCCGTTCCAATACACATTACACAGGCATGGTCCACTAATGCCACCAACAGGAAGCCGCCTTGAAAAAGTAGACGTAAACTCTAACTGGATGACATTTAGTTTGCTCTTTGTATCATAAATGCTGGGGCATCCCAATGAGGGAAATGAGGTGGCCACCTCAGTGGGAGGCGGCACTAAGGCTGGAGTGTCCATACTGGATCCTTCTAACCTTTATAGAAACATTGTTTTGTATGTAGATTACAAGCATGCGCTTTAACTACACAGGCATGGCCACTGCTGTCATCATCAAGAAAGCTGTTTCCTATCTACCTGTACTCCAGCATTGCCTTCTGTCAGAAACCATGAAATCAGGCTGACACAGAAGTACAGTTAAATCACACTTGTTTAATAATATAAGTAAAGAGAACAAATGCAGTCAACACAAAAAGCCAAAGTTCAGTAACTGGAACGGATAGTCAGCCAAGCCAGTAGTCAGGGATCAATGTAGTGGAACAGCAAGCAGGACCGGAGCAGAAGGGATGTCAGCAAAGCAAGCCTTGAACAGGATCGCAGGAGATAGTCTCTGTGATGTTGACCAAGGCGAAGGCAGAGATCCACTGGGCTGGACGGCTTAAGTAGGCAGGACTGACGAGCAGGATATCATCAACAGCTGAGTAGCTGGAGAGATAGGATCTGGCAATTAGCCGACAGCTGAGCGGCCAGCTCTGAGAAGGAAGGGCTGAGCCCAGCCCTGTCAGCTTTGTGGCATTTCTTAGGGGGGGTTCCTGATGGGTACAACAGTGGACCATGTCTGTGCCCAGCTTCTTGTAGTCTTTGTAATAAAACTATGTTATTAAACAAAAAAACTATGTTATCAAAGAAAAAAAAAGGAAAATGTACTGGGCTGGGACTTCTGAGGCCCACCATTTATTTGATATCAATAGTCATAAAATGGATTTTCCATATTAATCCACAAAATATCATAGGACATCCAAATCCAATACAAATGTTAAAACATCAATGGGATCAAGCAAAACATTGTATCAAAAGTAGTCGATTTCTTGTGGCTCGACGCGTTTCATGGACTTAATCTGCTTCTTCAGGAGCCGTAAAAGTGCTTATTTGTACAATAATCTGAACAGAAACAATCAAGATTATTCAAAAATCATTATTCCTGATAATTATATTATTAGGGTGACATCCACTAGCAAATCATAGATGGGGGGAAAAATGTGCTAGGAGGTGTCACCCTAATAATATAATTACCGGGATTATGAATTTTGAATAATCTTTCACACAATAATCTAAAACAATCAAAATTATTCAAAATTCATCGTCCCGATAATTATATTATGGGGGTGACACCCACTAGCACATCATAGATGGGGGGGAACGGGCTAGGAGGTGTCACCCTAATAATATAATTATCGGGGCGATGAATATTGATTAATCTTGATTGTTTCTGTTTAGATTATGGTGTGAAAGATTATTAAAAATTCATAATCCCAGTAATTATATTATTAGGGTGACACCTCCTAGCACATTTTTTTCCCCCCATCTATGATTTGCTAGTGGGTGTCACCCTAATAATATAATTATCAGGAATAATGAATTTTGAATAATCTTGATTGTTTCTGTTCCGATTATTGTACAAATAAGCACTTTTACGGCTCCTGAAGAAACAGATCATGTCCATGAAACGCGTCGGCCCACAAGAAATAGACTACTTTAGCTACAATGCTTTGCTTGATCCCATTGACATTTTAACATTTGTGTTGTATTTGGATGTCCTATGATATTTTGTGGATTAATGTAGACAAATCCATTTTATGACTATTGATATCAAATAAAGGGTGTTTTCAGCTATATGGAGTGCCTCAAAAGTCCCATTCTAGTGCATTTACTTTTTTGTTTTTCTTCTAGTCTTCATTGGAAACCCCTGTGATAGGTGACAACGCAGAAGCAGGATTACCAGACATTGACAGAGCGTTGTCACCCTATAACAGGAAGTGCCTGAACAAAGACCTTCATGGCAGGATCACTAGGGATTATTTTAACCCCTTCCTGCCGACGCAACGCATATATGTTACCCCACTGCACTGGGCTTTTTTCCGTTGGGGCCACATATATGCATATCTCCCTTTGTGCTGGGAGCGCGCCGCACGGTGTGCTCCCAGCACAGAGAACGGGGTCACACCAAGAGCCCTGGGCCCTGTACTGACAATTGGGACCCGGATCTGCCCGATTTCGGGTCACCTGATCTCCGTGGAAGCCTCTGATTGGCTACCACACTAATTAGTCACTGTGAAGCCCGCCCCTGTGTTTTTCTCTCTGTGAATGGAGAGGGAAGATACAAGGTATCTTTCTTTTTCCTTGCAGAGAGAAAAAAAAGTGTGTGTAAAATAAATAAACAAATAAAAAATAAAATAAATACATAATAAAAAATAAAATAAAAATAAAGAAAAAATAGCTAAATCAAGATTTGATCTGGGTCAGTGCCAGGGTTAGTGTTTGGGTCAAGTAAGAGTGATGATCAGTTACTGTGAAGCCCTTCCCTGTGTTTTTCTCTTTGTGAATGGAGAGGAAAGATACAATTTATCTTTCTCTTTCCTTGCAGGGAAGGAAAAAAAAGTGTGTGTAAACTAAATAAACAAATAAAAAATAAAATAAAATTTTCTTGTGAAAACATAAATAAATAAATAAATACTGTACATAATAAGAAAAATAAATAAATAAAAAAAATAGCTAGATCAAGATTTGATCTGGGTTAGTGCCAGGGTTAGTGTTTGGGTCAAGTAAGAGTGATGATCAGTTACTGTGAAGCCCGTCCCTGTGTTTTTCTCTCTGTGAATGGAGAGGAAAGATACAATGTATCTTCCTCTTTCATAGAGGAGAAGGAAAAAAAGTGTGTGTAAAATAAATAAACAAATACAAAATAAAATAAAACAAATACATAATTAAAAAAAAAATAAATAAAAAATAGCTAGGTCTAGATTTGATCTTGGTCAGTGCCAGGGTTAGTGTTTGGGTCAAGAAGGGTAATGATCATTTACTGTGAAGCCCATCCCTGTGTTTTTCTCTCTGTGAATGGAGAGGAAAGATACAATTTATCTTTCCCTTTCCTTGCAAAGAAGGAAATAAAAAGTGTGTGTAAAATAAATAAATGAATAAAAAATAAAATAAAAATAAAGAAAAAAATAGCTAGATCTAGATTTGATCTTGGTGAGTGCCAGGGTTAGGCTTAACGCGGTAACTCGCGTTTAGCCGCATTTCGTTTAAAAGCGTTTTTCATTTTTGGCTATTTTGAAAAAAACAAAAAAAAAATATTTTTTTTCAAACACTGCTGAACGCGGCATGTAAACGCGGCAAAATGGGCGTTTTAAAGGTGGGTTATTACCTGTCAAGTTAAATAATTCAGGAGAGGTTATAAAAACGTCCCATGTACATTAAGTGTTTGGGTCAAAGGTCTAGGTCAGGATCAGTATATTTTGTGCAGGTTTTTTTTTTTTTTTTTTTTTTTAAATTAGCATCAGTGTCAATGTGTTTTAGGTAGGACAAAAAAAAAAAAAAAAAGCAAAATCCAGGCTATTGCTTTTGGGCTGTACTCTCCGGGTACAAACAACAAATAACACATACAGTATGTGGTGTCGCTGCAATCGTCGGGAGCGGGAGAATTTATTTTGGGTTATTCTTTGGTGGTAGTTTATGGTAGTAGCAAGAAATATACAGCAAAATCTAAAAGAAAATTGATTTCTTTTTTGCTATTTTTGTCCAGTTTTCTTTTGATAATGAAAAAAAAAAACCAGAAGATAACAATTACCATTTATTACTGTACCAAATGAAAGCCCAATTTTTCCTGAAACAAACGCGGTATAATCCACCCTGGAGGCACAAAGTAGCTGTGATGAGATGTATGGTTTTATTAACAAAGTTGTCAAATTGTGCTTAGGCATTAACACTTGTTTTACCCTTAAGGGGGGGGAGGGGTTAATGGAAGCTGCAAATATAAAATGATTGAAAATGGCTTTTATAACAAATGTTAACGTTCCTGTGAGATTCTAGTGTTGGGTTGAGATCTACGTTAACAAGCATTTTTGCTCTTTCACTTATTTCTTTTTTTTTTTTTTTCTTTGATTCATAAAATTTTGAAAAGTGTCAGTTCATGCAGAATTCTGCTTATCATGTATTCCCTATTTGACTCACTACCAGCCAACGTCCATTTTGCTGTTCTTGAGGAACGTTTTGTCTTTCCTGGTTCTGTGCCCATTTTGCGTCTGTGCACCTCTCAGGTCGCATGCTTGTTTGAAAGCCTCGGTTTTTGTGGGTTATGATGTATTTAATGTCTTCCTTCCTTCTCACTCCTCGCCGAACACGGTGCAATCTACAGCAGCTTATGCAACAGAGAACGTCTATGTGACCGCCATAAGCCAAAACGACAGAAGGTGAGCACATGTGCCAGGCTTTATACGACTGCTTTTATACACTGGTAGCCGTATACCTCGTACACACAGCCTATACACGACCTCAACCATTGAGCCGACCTCGTCTGAGCACAGCTTCACAACTAGTTAGGGTGTAGATTGGCGCTCATTTGGTTGCTTGTTTGTGTGTGTGGTACGTCTACATTTGCATACTTTGCTTATTGATGATGAACTTCTGAAGATAGCTTTCCAAGAGCAGACAGAAGCATGTTATAGAACATTTAGCAATTTGTCAAAGCCGTTCAATGTGTGGGAAGCCTATAGAGTCTTTGGGGACATCTCTGAAGGGGTCACCAGCAGGAGGAAGGAGGTCCTGATTCCTCTATAGAGATCTTTATATCACTAGAGGGGTCACCAGCAGGAGGAAGGAGGTCCTGATTCCTCTATATAGGTCTTTATATCACTAGAGGGGTCACCAGCAGGAGGAAGGAGGTCCTGATTCCTCTATATAGATCTTTATATCACTAGAGGGACCACCAGCAGGAGGAAGGAGGTCCTGATTCCTCTATAGAGATCTTTATATCACTAGAGGGATCACCGGCAGGAGGAAGGAGGTCCTGATTCCTCTATATAGATCTTTATATCACTAGAGGGATCACCGGCAGGAGGAAGGAGGTCCTGATTCCTCTATATAGATCTTTATATCACTAGAGGGGTCACCAGCAGGAGGAAGGAGGTCCTGATTCCTCTATATAGATCTTTATATCACTAGAGGGATCACCAGCAGGAGGAAGGAGGTCCTGATTCCTCTATATAGATCTTTATATCACTAAAGGGGTCACCAGTGGGAGGAAGGAGGTCCTGATTCCTCTATATAAATCTTTATATCACTAGAGTAGAAAGAAGAGAGACCTTCACCGTATCAGATGTAAAGTGTGGTGGTCTCATCCCTGATACAATGGAACAAAGAAAAATACCCCCTGAATGGGACTTTAATAGACCACCAACTTTATGATAAAATGGGTATTAGGGTACACCACCCTATGGAGAGTACATATGATGATTTGTATTGATGTTTTGTTTTTTGTTTGATATATTTATGTAATGTGCAGACAATACACGTCTTTTTATTCTATATCATTAAAAGATATTTTTTATCATAAATTTGGTGTTCTATTAAAGTCCCATTCAGGGGGTATTTTTCCTTGTTCCATTATATCACTAGAGGGTCACTCACCAGCAGGAGGAAGGAGGTCTTTATTCCTCTATATAGATCTTTATATTCCTAGAGGGATCACTAGCAGGAGGTAGGAGGTCCTGATTCCTCTATATAGATCTTTATATCACTAGAGGGATCACCAGTGGGAGGAAGGAGGTCCTGATTCCTCTATATAGATCTTTATATCACTAGAGGGGTCACCAGCAGGAGGAAGGAGGTCCTGATTCCTCTATATAGATCTTTATATCACTAGAGGGATCACCAGCAGGAGGAAGGAGGTCCCGATTCCTCTATATAGATCTTTATATCACTAGAGGGGTCACCAGCAGGAGGAAGGAGGTCCTGATTCCTCTATATAGATCTTTATATCACTAGAGGGATCACCAGTGGGAGGAAGGAGGTCCTGATTCTTCTATATAGATCTTTATATCTCTAGAGGAGTCACCAGCAGGAGGAAGGAGGTCCTGATTCCTCTATATAAATCTTTATATCACTAGAGGGATCACCAGCAGGAGGAAGGAGGTCCTGATTCCTCTATATAGATCTTTATATCACTAGAGGGGTCACCAGCAGGAGGAAGGAGGTCCTGATTCCTCTATATAGATCTTTATATCACTAGAGGGATCACCAGTGGGAGGAAGGAGGTCCTGATTCTTCTATATAGATCTTTATATCACTAGAGGGATCACCAGCAGGAGGAAGGAGGTCCTGATTCCTCTATATAGATCTTTATATCACTAGAGGGGTCACCAGCAGGAGGAAGGAGGTCCTGATTCCTCTATATAGATCTTTATATCACTAGAGGGGTCACCAGCAGGAGGAAGGAGGTCCTGATTCCTCTATATAAATCTTTATATCACTAGAGTAGAAAGAAGAGAGACCTTCACCGTATCAGATGTAAAGTGTGGTGGTCTCATCCCTGATACAATGGAACAAAGAAAAATACCCCCTGAATGGGACTTTAATAGACCACCAACTTTATGATAAAATGGGTATTAGGGTACACCACCCTATGGAGAGTACATATGATGATTTGTATTGATGTTTTGTTTTTTGTTTGATATATTTATGTAATGTGCAGACAATACACGTCTTTTTATTCTATATCATTAAAAGATATTTTTTATCATAAATTTGGTGTTCTGTTAAAGTCCCATTCAGGGGGTATTTTTCCTTGTTCCATTATATCACTAGAGGGGTCACTCACCAGCAGGAGGAAGGAGGTCCTTATTCCTCCATATAGATCTTTATATCACTAGAGGGATCACTAGCAGGAGGTAGGAGGTCCTGATTCCTCTATATAGATCTTTATATCACTAGAGGGGTCACCAGCAGGAGGAAGGAGGTCCTGATTCCTCTATATAGATCTTTATATCACTAGAGGGATCACCAGCAGGAGGAAGGAGGTCCTGATTCCTCTATATAGATCTTTATATCTCTAGAGGGGTCACCAGCAGGAGGAAGGAGGTCCTGATTCCTCTATATAGATCTTTATATCACTAGAGGGATCACCAGTGGGAGGAAGGAGGTCCTGATTCTTCTATATAGATCTTTATATCACTAGAGGGATCACCAGCAGGAGGAAGGAGGTCCTGATTCCTCTATATAGATCTTTATATCACTAGAGGGATCACCAGCAGGAGGAAGGAGGTCCTGATTCCTCTATATAGATCTTTATATCACTAGAGGGATCACCAGCAGGAGGAAGGAGGTCCTGATTCCTCTATATAGATCTTTATATCACTAGAGGGATCACCAGTGGGAGGAAGGAGGTCCTGATTCTTCTATATAGATCTTTATATCACTAGAGGGATCACCAGCAGGAGGAAGGAGGTCCTGATTCTTCTATATAGATCTTTATATCACTAGAGGGGTCACCAGCAGGAGGAAAGAGGTCCTGATTCCTCCATATACAAAGAACAGGGTTCCCCTTATGGGATTTTAATGGCTCCAGTGGTGATATAACAACCACAAACAAAATGCGTATTCTATATAAAAATAGAAATGTATTAGGCTATAAATAATTACAAAATATACATGACATACAGATACTTGCTGCAAAAAGAAGTGGCTAATATAATTACATGACAACATGACATAATGACTGGATGTTATGAGGGTCCTGAGACACCGCAATATAGAATGCTGGCTTCACACCCAACGCGTTTCAGAAATGATTTCCTTCTTCAGGGGATTTATCAATAGATGCAGACATTCATACTATAAATGCAAATAGATAAGGTTTAAACCAATGCAGCGTATCAAGGCAAAAACAAAATAGCATTTGTCTATTATGGAAACCAAGTCCAAGGACAGACTTACATGTTGATGATGAAAAATCGAATATTCGCCACATAAGTTTAGAAGTAAAAAAAACAGCCAAATCCAACCAGGGGTAACCCATGTGCCAAATGAACCGCTCACCACCATCGGGGCTCTAATTAAGGACACCCAGCGAGGTCAGAAAGAGGAACAGCTCAGCAGGGCTGATGTACAGCGGACAGCGGAGTCCTCCAGACAGGAGTGGTGGGGCTGCTGAACAAAGAAGTGTATATATATATATATATATATATATATATATATATATATATATATATATATATATATATATATATATATATACATTTATGTTAAACAACAATTAAGCTGTAAATAAAGAACAAAAAACGCTACTTATGAAATATATTGAGTCAGCAGTAGGTGTAGGGAGTGGGGGGGGGGGGAGATTTTTAACCACTAGTGTGGTGAGATATGGAGATTTTATATCAAATGATCTGCAATATGTGTATGTAATATAGTTGCTGCAATCAGCATAATATGGAAGTAAAGCTTTAGCTATAGAGTTCAAAGAATATATGTATAAAAGGATTCATTAATCAAAATAAAGCATTCCTATCGTTACTTTGTATCCAGCAACAAATGACTCAATGCAAGACCCATATGCTTCATTACAAAACAATTAAATGTGTCCCTACATTACTCACCAGAGAGGATATGGGCTAAAGTGTCCCCTGGAAGGAGGTAGATAACCCTCTAACTAGCAAAGAGCGTATAGGAGTGACAAAACACATCTTAACTACCCCATACGGGGGGATTAGCCCTGCCGTCACGCAGACCAGCGGCGCATGGCGCCATGCTGGGCTGGCGTGCGTCTCACCACTCACCCCCGGGAGCACGGCGCGCAGCGCGGGCGTGTCCAGTGGGGCGGAGCCGCCTCCCGCGTCACACTCCCGCCTACGCACATGTGGGCAGAGCTAGAGCGATGCAGCCAAACAGTCCCCAGGGTTGCCAAGCATCTCAGGGGCGGAGCGGCCGCCGTCCAGCAAGAATCCTCGCCCAAGATGGTCACTAGAAGGAGGAAGGAGGTCCTGATTCCTCTATATAGATCTTTATATCACTAGAGGGGTCACCAGTGGGAGGAAGGAGGTCCTGATTCCTCTATATAGATCTTTATATCACTAGAGGGATCACCAGCAGGAGGAAGGAGGTCCTGATTCCTCTATATAGATCTTTATATCACTAGAGGGATCACCAGCAGGAGGAAGGAGGTCCTGATTCCTCTATATAGATCTTTATATCACTAGAGGGATCACCAGCAGGAGGAAGGAGGTCCTGATTCCTCTATATAGATCTTTATATCACTAGAGGGATCACCAGCAGGAGGAAGGAGGTCCTGATTCCTCTATATAGATCTTTATATCACTAGAGGGGTCACCAGCAGGAGGAAGGAGGTCCTGATTCCTCTATATAGATCTTTATATCACTAGAGGGATCACCAGCAGGAGGAAGGAGGTCCTGATTCCTCTATATAGATCTTTATATCACTAGAGGGGTCACCAGCAGGAGGAAGGAGGTCCCGATTCCTCTATATAGATCTTTATATCACTAGAGGGATCACCGGCAGGAGGAAGGAGGTCCTGATTCCTCTATATAGATCTTTATATCACTAGAGGGATCACCAGTGGGAGGAAGGAGGTCCTGATTCCTCTATATAGATCTTTATATCACTAGAGGGGTCACCAGCGGGAGGAAGGAGGTCCTGATTCCTCTATATAGATCTTTATATCACTAGAGGGGTCACCAGCAGGAGGAAGGAGGTCCTGATTCCTCTATATAGATCTTTATATCACTAGAGGGATCACCAGCAGGAGGAAGGAGGTCCTGATTCCTCTATATAGATCTTTATATCACTAGAGGGATCACCAGCAGGGATTAGAGGGATCACCAGCAGGAGGAAGGAGGTCCTGATTCCTCTATATACATTTTATTCACTTTCTATTGTGGTCAGTGGAGAAAGGACCCCTTTCATTGGTGGTCATTTTGAGAAGGATCTCTGAGGGTCAGTGAAGGTCCCCCTTACATTGGGAGTTGGGCTCTCTTACAATGGGGGTCGGGGGAAAAGTGGCCCCATTACAAAGAAGAAGCTCTACTGGCCCCATGCTGCTGGCTTTGCTGACTGGTATTGGCCCCAGACCTGTGAAGGTCACTGTTCATTGTTCAGGGAAACCTCAGAAAACTCTTCAGGAACCCGTGGATGAGGCCGACAGCTTTATACTATAAGAAATATAAATCAAGTTTTATATTTTACGCAGTCAGTGAGGTGTGACCTAATTTAGCTCTGGTGGTTTCCTCCAAAACCTCTTTATTTTTCTTATTTCCTGGAAAGATCAGCTCTGATATCTCATGTGAGCGTCTCACTTCTGTGTTCACCTACCTAGGAGGTTCTGTAGCAGTCATTGTACGTTTTTAACAGAATAATTTCTAATAAAGTAAAGCAAATTTGCTTTTGCTACCGTGTGACCTTGTCTGAGTTATATTGTCACATGCTGACTGTTTGGACATTTTTGGCCGATTTACTATTGGTTAAAGACAGTGCTACTAAACCCGCAACAGTGAAATCGGTGTGTATATGTAGTAATGCTTGTTATACTCACTGTGGAACCTAAGGGGTTAATCCTCTGCATTGTGTAAAAAAGGCTGTTTGATCCTGTCTTCTCTGATCCTCCCCTTCTTCCACTGTCCCCAATCCATCTCCTGATAGTACAGAGTCTTTGGAGTCACTCTGCACATGCTCAGTTTGGTGTGTATTACTAGAGAGTTTTCTCACACAGGGCCAATCAACACTGTCCAGACAGAGGGTCAGGGGTCCTGCAGCCTCATAGGACAATCAGGGGAGAATAAAAACTCCTCCTACAAGCTTTAACCAGACACTGATAGACGCCACAAGACTGCTATACACTGCTGATGAGGAAAGGTATTTAGCAGTTTAAATTTAATAAAATAATAGCATTTCCATGTTCTGTGTACCGTGGGAGAGCAGATATAGTGAATGCAGAGTCCTGGGTTTAGTAACACTTTAATTCCTCCCTCTGACCTTCTCTTCAGTCTTGCACAGGTGTACCGGCTCCTCCCCCTTCAGCCTTGCACAGTTGTACCGGCTCCTCCCCCTTCAGCCTTGCACAGTTGTACCGGCTCCTCCCCCTTCAGCCTTGCACAGGTGTACCGGCTCCTCCCCCTTCAGCCTTGCACAGTTGTACCAGCTCCTCCCCCTTCAGCCTTGCACAGGTGTACCGGCTCCTCCCCCCGTCAGTCTTGCACAGGTGTACCGGCTCCTCCACCTTCAGCCTTGCACAGGTGTACCGGCTCCTCCCCCTTCAGTCTTGCACAGGTGTACCGGCTCCTCCCCCTTCAGCCTTGCACAGGTGTAGCGGCTCCTCCCCCTTTAGTCTTGCACAGGTGTACCGGCTCCTCCCCCTTCAGTGTTGCACAGGTGTACTGGCTCCTCCCCCGTCAGTCCCTCAATGATCTGTAGCCCCCCAGTGCCGGCAGCACTCATGCAGTCCCAGACCATGACACTCCCACCACCATGCTTGACTGTAGAGAAGACACACTTGTCTTTGTCCTCCTCACCTGGTTGCCCCCACACACGCTTGTCACCATCTGAACCAAATACGTTTATCTTGGTCTCATCAGACCACAGGACATGGTTCCAGTAATCCATGTCCTTAGTCTGCTTGTCTTCAGCAAACTGTTTGTGGACTTTCTTGTACATCATCTTTAGAAGAGGCTTCCTTCTGGGATGACAGCCATGGAGACCAATTTGATGCAGTGTGCGGCGTATGGTCTGAGCACTGACAGGCTGACCCCCCCCCCCCCCCCACCCCTACAACCTCTGCAGCAATGCTGGCAGCACTCATACCTCTATTTCCCAAAGACAACCTCTGGATATGACGCTGATCACGTGACCTCAACTTCTTTGGTGGACCATGGCGAGGCCTGTTCTGAGGGGAACCTGTCCTGTTATACCGCTGTATGGTCTTGGCCACCGTGCTGCAGCTCAGTTTCAGGGTCTTGGCAATCTTCTTATAGCCTAGACCATCTTTATGTAGAGCAACAATTCTTTTTTTTTTTTAGATCCTCAGAGAGTTCTTTGCCATGAGGTGCCATGTTGTACTTCCAGTGACCAGTATGAGAGAGTGAGAGCGATAACACCAAATTTAACACACCTGCTCCTCATTCACACCTGAGACCTTGTAACACTAACTAGTCACATGACACCGGGGGAGGGAAAATGGCTAATTGGGCCCAATTTGGACATTTTCACTTAGGGGTGTACTGACTTTTGTTGCCAGCGGTTTAGACATTAATGGCTGTGTGTTGAGTTATTTTGAGGGGACAGTAAATTTACACTGTTATACAAGCTGTACACTCACTACTTTACATTGTAGACAAGTGTCATTTCTTCAGTGTTGTCACATGAAAAGATACAAGAAAAGATTTACACAAATGTCACTGAGGGGTGTACTTACTTTTGTCAGATTCTGTATATTATATAATGTATGTACAGACTTTATTGTAAAAATAAAAAAAATTCTTATACTTAGTACAACCCATAAAGTTGGAATATGTACTTTCCCTTTAAGGAAGAAGATGTGTGAGTGTTGGTACCATCCTGAGCTGAGTCAGACAAGCGCTGAGCAGTTATTGATCCGCGATGGAAGGGACGGAGCGTTCCTCGTGCGCCAGAGCGAGTCTGTGCCCGGAGCGTACGCCATCTGCCTCATGTGAGTGACCTAAATGCCTTCAAATGTTTTAAGCTCCTGTGCTAACAAGGAACATGCTGACAGGAGGAGAGAGCAGAGTGACAGGGAAATGAGCTTATCAGTTTTCTGCTTCTCTTTTTACTGTCCAATCACAGGCTGGGGGAGGGACAAGGGACCTGTAAGGCCCCATTCACACTAGCGCGTTTTTTGATGCATTTTGCATTTTGCAGAAATGCACGGGAATTTTTTAACATGGGTTCCTATGGAACATGTTCACATCAATGCTTTTTTGTATCTCAGCGTTTTTGGAAAGGGTCGGGGACTTTTTTTCATGCAAAAAGCAGCGTTTTGCATGTAATGGTTTTCAATGGACAAGCATCAAAAACGCAAGTGCTGCGTTTTTGCAGCGTTTTTGATGCGTTTTTGATGCGTTTTTGGTGCGTTTTTGCCGTTTTTTTTTTTTTTTTGTAATTTTTTTTTAAGACTGTAAAAAAAAATGAAAAAAAAAAAAAAAAACGCAAAACGCAAATCGCGGCAAAAACGCCGCAAAAACGCGGCAAAAACGCGGCTCAAAAACGTGGCAAGCATGAAAAAAAAACCTCCAAAAACGCTCAAAAGCAACATGCATAGGTGTGAATCGAGCCTTACACACTGATTTGTGGCACCAAAACGCATCGCTGGGAGCGTGCGCTCACGTGGGCATTGTGACAGCCAAGTACACTGATCACATGATTGCTGATCCTTCCTGCCCTCCCCGGGTGTTTACAACCTCTTAAAGGGACGGCAGGGCAGGAACGGGGTGAGAGTGCCGGTATTGGGTTGGCAGAGGACGGCAGGGCAGGCGGGAAGGGGGTGAGAGTGCCCGGTATTGGGTTGGCAGGGGGGTGGCAGGGCAGGCAGGAAGGGGGTGAGAGTGCCAGTATTGGGTTAGCAGGGGGACGGCAGGGCAGGCGGGAAGGGGGTGAAAGTGCCCGGTATTGGGCTGGCAGGGGGACGGCAGGGCAGGTGGGAACGGGGTGAAAATGCCCGGTATTGAGTTGGCAGGTGCGAAGGGGATGAAAATGCCCAGTATTGGGCTGGCAGGGGGATGGCAGGGCAGCCGGGAAGGGGGTGAAAGTGCCTGGTATTGGGTTGGCAGGGGGACAGCAGGGCAGGTGGGAAGGGGGTGAGAGTGCCGGTATTGGGTTGGCAGGGGACGGCAGGGCAGGCGGGAAGGGGGTGAGAGTGCCCGGTATTGGGTTGGCAGGGGGGTGGCAGGGCAGGCGGGAAGGGGGTGAGAGTGCCCGGTATTGGGTTGGCAGGGGGGTGGCAGGGCAGGCGGGAAGGGGGTGAGAGTGCCCGGTATTGGGTTGGCAGGGGGGTGGCAGGGCAGGCGGGAAGGGGGTGAGAGTGCCCGGTATTGGGTTGGCAGGGGAACAGCAGGGCAGGTGGGAATGGGTTGAGAGTGCCCGATATTGGGTTGGCAGGGGGAAAGCAGGGCAGGTGGGAAGGGGGTGAGAGTGCCGGTATTGGGTTGGCAGGGGGACGGTAGGGCAGGCGGGAATGGGGTGAGAGTGCCCGGTATTGGGTTGGCAGAGGGGTGGCAGGGCAGGCGGGAAGGGGGTGAGAGTGCCCGGTATTGGGTTGGCAGGGGGACGGCAGGGCAGGCGGGAAGGGGGTGAAAGTGCTCAGTATTGGGCTGGCAGGGGGACAGCAGGACAGCCAGGAAGGGGGTGGAAGTGCCCAGTATTGGGCTGGCAGGGGGACAGCAGGACAGCCGGGAAGGGGGTGGAAGTGCCCAGTATTGGGCTGGCAGGGGGACAGCAGGTTAGGCAGGAAGGGGGTGAAAGTGCTGGTTTTGGGCTAACAGGAGGGGGACAGCAGGGCAGGCAAGAAGGGGGCGAAAATGCACAGAATTGGGTTGGCAGGGGGATAGCGGGGCAGGCAGGAAGGGGGTGAGAGTGCCTGGTATTGGGCTGGCAGGGCAGGGGGTGAAAATGCTCAATATTGGGTTGGCAGGGGGACAGCAGGGCAGATGGGAAGTGGGTGAAGGTACCCGGTATTGGGTTGGCAGGGCTGACAGGGGGGTGAATACAGAATATATATGATCCTCTCCTTCCTGGAATTATTGTCATGTGATGTTCTTCCCGCAGGTATCACCAGCAGGTGCACACCTACCGCGTCTTACCGGACGATAATGGACTGCTCGCCGTTCAGGTACGCAAAAGGAAAAAACAAACCGCCATGGGCATAGAGTTCAGGTATGACAGATGGAGGTCCGGGATGTCCTTCTGTAGATACTGAACTTGTCTGTTCTTCTGTCCTCCATGGGCACCCCCTCCCCCCCCCCCCATCACATCCTCCACCCTGCCTGTCGCTCTCTTGTTATATGTGGTGGGTTGTTTGGTTTCCTTTCACAGCTGCATGTCAGAGTGTTAAAGCCCCGCTCACCGCCCAACCTCAAGTGACAGCCAGCTCCTGCACAGTAATATCTACCGGAGGGGGAGGGGCCATCACTATGTACCTTTTACACTAACACAAAACTCACTGATATACATTTCATATCCAGAGAGTGTCAGATATTTCTATCATTGTTATCCAATCAAAGTGTCTGTATAGCTAACACCGCCCCCATGTCACAAGAGACTGTCATAGACTGCTTGTATGTCACAAGAGACTGTCACAGACTGCTTGTATGTCACAAGAGACTGTCATAGACGGCTTGTATGTCACAGGAGACTGTCATAGACGGCTTGTATGTCACAAGAGACTGTCATAGACTGCTTGTATGTCACAAGAGACTGTCATAGACGGCTTGTATGTCACAAGAGACTGTCATAGACTGCTTGTATGTCACAAGAGACTGTCATAGACAGCTTGTATGTCACAGGAGACTGTCATAGACGGCTTGTATGTCACAGGAGACTGTCAGAGACTGCTTGTATGTCACAAGAGACTGTCATAGAATGCTTGTATGTCACAAGAGACTGTCATAGACTGCTTGTATGTCACAAGAGACTGTCACAGACTGCTTGTATGTCACAAGAGACTGTCAGAGACTGCTTGTATGTCACAGGAGACTGTCATAGACTGCTTGTATGTCACAAGAGACTGTCACAGACTGCTTGTATGTCACAAGAGACTGTCAGAGACTGCTTGTATGTCACAGGAGACTGTCATAGACTGCTTGTATGTCACAAGAGACTGTCACAGACTGCTTGTATGTCACAAGAGACTGTCATAGACGGCTTGTATGTCACAGGAGACTGTCATAGACGGCTTGTATGTCACAGGAGACTGTCAGAGACTGCTTGTATGTCCCAAGAGACTGTCATAGAATGCTTGTATGTCACAAGAGACTGTCACAGACTGCTTGTATGTCACAAGAGACTGTCACAGACTGCTTGTATGTCACAGGAGACTGTCACAGACTGCTTGTATGTCACAAGAGACCGTCATAGACTGCTTGTATGTCACAAGAGACTGTCATAGATTGCTTGTATGTCACAAGAGACTGTCATAGACTGCTTGTATGTCACAAGAGACTGTCATAGACTGCTTGTATGTCACAAGAGACTGTCATAGACGGCTTGTATGTCACAAGAGACTGTCACAGACTGCTTGTATGTCACAAGAGACTGTCATAGACGGCTTGTATGTCACAAGAGACTGTCATAGACTGCTTGTATGTCACAAGAGACTGTCATAGACGGCTTGTATGTCACAAGAGACTGTCATAGACGGCTTGTATGTCACAGGAGACTGTCACAGACTGCTTGTATGTCACAAGAGACTGTCATAGACGGCTTGTATGTCACAAGAGACTGTCATAGACGGCTTGTATGTCACAAGAGACTGTCACAGACTGCTTGTATGTCACAAGAGACTGTCACAGACGGCTTGTATGTCACAAGAGACTGTCATAGACGGCTTGTATGTCACAAGAGACTGTCACAGACTGCTTGTATGTCACAAGAGACCGTCATAGACTGCTTGTATGTCACAAGAGACTGTCATAGACGGCTTGTATGTCACAAGAGACTGTCACAGACTGCTTGTATGTCACAAGAGACTGTCATAGACGGCTTGTATGTCACAAGAGACTGTCACAGACTGCTTGTATGTCACAAGAGACTGTCATAGACGGCTTGTATGTCACAAGAGACTGTCACAGACTGCTTGTATGTCACAAGAGACCGTCATAGACTGCTTGTATGTCACAAGAGACTGTCACAGACTGCTTGTATGTCACAAGAGACTGTCACAGACTGCTTGTATGTCACAGGAGACCGTCAGAGACTGCTTGTATGTCACAAGAGACTGTCAGAGACTGCTTGTATGTCACAAGAGACTGTCAGAGACTGCTTGTATGTCACAAGAGACTGTCAGAGACTGCTTGTATGTCACAGGAGACCGTCAGAGACTGCTTGTATGTCACAAGAGATCATCAGAGACTGCTTGTATGTCACAAGAGACTGTCAGAGACTGCTTGTATGTCACAAGAGACTGTCAGAGACTGCTTGTATGTCACAAGAGACTGTCACAGACTGCTTGTATGTCACAGGAGACCGTCAGAGACTGCTTGTATGTCACAAGAGACTGTCAGAGACTGCTTGTATGTCACAAGAGACTGTCACAGACTGCTTGCATGTCACAGGAGACCGTCAGAGACTGCTTGTATGTCACAAGAGACTGTCAGAGACTGCTTGTATGTCACAAGAGACTGTCAGAGACTGCTTGTATGTCACAGGAGACCGTCAGAGACTGCTTGTATGTCACAAGAGACTGTCACAGACTGCTTGTATGTCACAGGAGACTGTCATAGACTGCTTGTATGTCACAAGAGACTGTCAGAGACTGCTTGTATGTCACAAGAGACTGTCACAGACTGCTTGTATGTCACAAGAGACTGTCACAGACGGCTTGTATGTCACAAGAGACTGTCATAGACTGCTTGTATGTCACAAGAGACTGTCACAGACTGCTTGTATGTCACAAGAGACTGTCACAGACTGCTTGTATGTCACAAGAGACTGTCACAGACTGCTTGCATGTCACAAGAGACTGTCACAGACTGCTTGTATGTCACAAGAGACTGTCACAGACTGCTTGTATGTCACAAGAGACTGTCACAGACTGCTTGTATGTCACAAGAGACTGTCACAGACGGCTTGTATGTCACAAGAGACTGTCACAGACTGCTTGTATGTCACAAGAGACTGTCACAGACTGCTTGCATGTCACAAGAGACTGTCACAGACTGCTTGTATGTCACAAGAGACTGTCACAGACTGCTTGTATGTCACAAGAGACTGTCACAGACTGCTTGCATGTCACAAGAGACTGTCAGAGACTGCTTGTATGTCACAAGAGACTGTCACAGACTGCTTGCATGTCACAAGAGACTGTCACAGACTGCTTGTATGTCACAAGAGACTGTCACAGACTGCTTGTATGTCACAAGAGACTGTCACAGACTGCTTGTATGTCACAAGAGACTGTCACAGACTGCTTGTATGTCACAAGAGACCGTCATAGACTGCTTGTATGTCACAAGAGACCGTCATAGACTGCTTGTATGTCACAAGAGACCGTCATAGACTGCTTGTATGTCACAAGAGACCGTCATAGACTGCTTGTATGTCACAAGAGACCGTCATAGACTGCTTGTATGTCACAAGAGACTGTCACAGACTGCTTGTATGTCACAGGAGACTGTCAGAGACTGCTTGTATGTCACAAGAGACCGTCATAGACTGCTTGTATGTCACAAGAGACTGTCAGAGACTGCTTGTATGTCACAAGAGACCGTCATAGACTGCTTGTATGTCACAAGAGACTGTCAGAGACTGCTTGTATGTCACAAGAGACTGTCATAGACGGCTTGTATGTCACAGGAGACTGTCATAGACTGCTTGTATGTCACAAGAGACTGTCATAGACGGCTTGTATGTCACAGGAGACTGTCATAGACTGCTTGTATGTCACAAGAGACTGTCATAGACTGCTTGTATGTCACAGGAGACTGTCATAGACTGCTTGTATGTCACAAGAGACCGTCATAGACTGCTTGTATGTCACAAGAGACTGTCATAGACGGCTTGTATGTCACAAGAGACTGTCACAGACTGCTTGTATGTCACAAGAGACTGTCATAGACGGCTTGTATGTCACAGGAGACTGTCACAGACTGCTTGTATGTCACAAGAGACTGTCATAGACGGCTTGTATGTCACAGGAGACTGTCACAGACTGCTTGTATGTCACAAGAGACCGTCATAGACTGCTTGTATGTCACAAGAGACTGTCACAGACTGCTTGTATGTCACAAGAGACTGTCATAGACGGCTTGTATGTCACAAGAGACTGTCATAGATTGCTTGTATGTCACAAGAGACTGTCACAGACTGCTTGTATGTCACAAGAGACTGTCATAGACGGCTTGTATGTCACAAGAGACTGTCATAGATTGCTTGTATGTCACAAGAGACTGTCATAGACGGCTTGTATGTCACAAGAGACTGTCATAGACGGCTTGTATGTCACAAGAGACTGTCATAGACTGCTTGTATGTCACAAGAGACTGTCAGAGACTGCTTGTATGTCACAAGAGACTGTCATAGACTGCTTGTATGTCACAAGAGACTGTCAGAGACTGCTTGTATGTCACAAGAGACTGTCACAGACTGCTTGTATGTCATAGGAGACTGTCAGAGACTGCTTGTATGTCACAGGAGACTGTCATAGACTGCTTGTATGTCACAAGAGACTGTCATAGACTGCTTGTATGTCACAAGAGACTGTCAGAGACTGCTTGTATGTCACAAGAGACTGTCAGAGACTGCTTGTATGTCACAAGAGACTGTCAGAGACGGCTTGTATGTCACAGGAGACCGTCAGAGACTGCTTGTATGTCACAAGAGACTGTCATAGACTGCTTGTATGTCATAGGAGACCGTCAGAGACTGCTTGTATGTCACAAGAGACTGTCAGAGACTGCTTGTATGTCACAAGAGACTGTCACAGACTGCTTGTATGTCACAGGAGACCGTCAGAGACTGCTTGTATGTCACAAGAGACTGTCAGAGACTGCTTGTATGTCACAAGAGACTGTCAGAGACTGCTTGTATGTCACAAGAGACTGTCAGAGACTGCTTGTATGTCACAGGAGACCGTCAGAGACTGCTTGTATGTCACAAGAGATCGTCAGAGACTGCTTGTATGTCACAAGAGATCGTCAGAGACTGCTTGTATGTCACAAGAGATCGTCAGAGACTGCTTGTATGTCACAAGAGATCGTCAGAGACTGCTTGTATGTCACAAGAGATCGTCAGAGACTGCTTGTATGTCACAAGAGACCGTCAGAGACTGCTTGTATGTCACAAGAGATCGTCAGAGACTGCTTGTATGTCACAAGAGACTGTCAGAGACTGCTTGTATGTCACAAGAGACTGTCACAGACTGCTTGTATGTCACAGGAGACTGTCATAGACTGCTTGTATGTCACAAGAGACTGTCAGAGACTGCTTGTATGTCACAAGAGACTGTCATAGACTGCTTGTATGTCACAAGAGACTGTCACAGACTGCTTGTATGTCACAGGAGACTGTCACAGACTGCTTGTATGTCACAGGAGACTGTCATAGACTGCTTGTATGTCACAAGAGACTGTCAGAGACTGCTTGTATGTCACAAGAGACTGTCACAGACTGCTTGTATGTCACAAGAGACTGTCATAGACTGCTTGTATGTCACAAGAGACTGTCACAGACGGCTTGTATGTCACAAGAGACTGTCACAGACGGCTTGTATGTCACAAGAGACTGTCATAGACTGCTTGTATGTCACAAGAGACTGTCACAGACGGCTTGTATGTCACAAGAGACTGTCACAGACTGCTTGTATGTCACAAGAGACTGTCACAGACTGCTTGCATGTCACAAGAGACTGTCACAGACTGCTTGTATGTCACAAGAGACTGTCATAGACTGCTTGTATGTCACAAGAGACTGTCACAGACGGCTTGTATGTCACAAGAGACTGTCACAGACTGCTTGTATGTCACAAGAGACTGTCACAGACTGCTTGCATGTCACAAGAGACTGTCACAGACTGCTTGTATGTCACAAGAGACTGTCATAGACTGCTTGTATGTCACAAGAGACTGTCACAGACTGCTTGTATGTCACAGGAGACCGTCAGAGACTGCTTGTATGTCACAAGAGACTGTCACAGACTGCTTGTATGTCACAAGAGACTGTCAGAGACTGCTTGTATGTCACAAGAGACTGTCATAGACTGCTTGTATGTCACAGGAGACCGTC
Source organism: Aquarana catesbeiana (assembly GCA_037953035.1). Lineage (NCBI taxonomy): Eukaryota > Metazoa > Chordata > Amphibia > Anura > Ranidae > Aquarana > Aquarana catesbeiana. The sequence continues at coordinate 91,716 of JBBHAA010003199.1, forward strand.
AGAGACTGCTTGTATGTCACAAGAGATCGTCAGAGACTGCTTGTATGTCACAAGAGACTGTCAGAGACTGCTTGTATGTCACAAGAGACTGTCAGAGACTGCTTGTATGTCACAAGAGACTGTCACAGACTGCTTGTATGTCACAGGAGACTGTCACAGACTGCTTGTATGTCACAGGAGACTGTCATAGACTGCTTGTATGTCACAAGAGACTGTCAGAGACTGCTTGTATGTCACAAGAGACTGTCACAGACTGCTTGTATGTCACAAGAGACTGTCATAGACTGCTTGTATGTCACAAGAGACTGTCACAGACGGCTTGTATGTCACAAGAGACTGTCACAGACGGCTTGTATGTCACAAGAGACTGTCATAGACTGCTTGTATGTCACAAGAGACTGTCACAGACGGCTTGTATGTCACAAGAGACTGTCACAGACTGCTTGTATGTCACAAGAGACTGTCACAGACTGCTTGTATGTCACAAGAGACTGTCACAGACTGCTTGCATGTCACAAGAGACTGTCACAGACTGCTTGTATGTCACAAGAGACTGTCATAGACTGCTTGTATGTCACAAGAGACTGTCACAGACGGCTTGTATGTCACAAGAGACTGTCACAGACTGCTTGTATGTCACAAGAGACTGTCACAGACTGCTTGCATGTCACAAGAGACTGTCACAGACTGCTTGTATGTCACAAGAGACTGTCATAGACTGCTTGTATGTCACAAGAGACTGTCATAGACTGCTTGTATGTCACAAGAGACTGTCATAGACTGCTTGTATGTCACAAGAGACTGTCATAGACTGCTTGTATGTCACAAGAGACTGTCATAGACTGCTTGTATGTCACAAGAGACTGTCATAGACTGCTTGTATGTCACAAGAGACTGTCACAGACTGCTTGTATGTCACAAGAGACCGTCATAGACTACTTGTATGTCACATGTAAATATATATATCTTCTCATTGCTCCTCTATGTTATTCCTCAGTCTGCACAAGGAATTGATGTCAGAAGATTCTTTGGACTCACCAACCTCATATCTGCCTACAGAAGGAGGGGGAACGGACTCGCCACCGCCTTACATTTCCCTGTCAGTAAGGAGAAACCAGCAAGAGATTCCCAATCTGGTGAGTCACAACGATTACATCACACAACAATGACATCACACAACAATGACATCACACAATGATGACATCACACAACAATCACATCACACAACGATGACATCACACAATGATCACATCACACAATCATGACATCACACAACGATGACATCACACAATGATGACATCACACAACAATCACATCACACAACGATGACATCACACAATGATCACATCACACAATCATGACATCACACAACGATGACATCACACAACGATGACATCACACAACAATCACATCACACAACGATGACATCACACAACGATCACATCACACAACGATGACATCACACAACAATCACATCACACAACGATGACATCACACAACAATCACATCACACAACGATGACATCACACAACGATGACATCACACAACGATGACATCACACAATGATGACATCACACAATGATCACATCACACAATCATGACATCACACAACGATGACATCACACAACGATGATATCACACAACGATCACATCACACAACGATGACATCACACAACGATGACATCACACAATGATGACATCACACAACGATGACATCACACAATGATGACATCACACAATGATCACATCACACAATCATGACATCACACAATGATCACATCACACAACGATGACATCACACAACGATCACATCACACAACGATGACATCACACAACGATGACATCACACAATGATGACATCACACAACGATGACATCACACAATGATGACATCACACAATGATCACATCACACAATCATGACATCACACAACGATGACATCACACAACGATGACATCACACAACGATCACATCACACAACGATGACATCACACAATGATCACATCACACAATCATGACATCACACAACGATCACATCACACAACGATGACATCACACAACGATCACATCACACAACGATGACATCACACAACGATGACATCACACAATGATTACATCACACAACGATGACATCACACAATGATGACATCACACAATGATCACATCACACAATCATGACATCACACAACGATGACATCACACAACGATGACATCACACAACGATCACATCACACAACGATGACATCACACAATGATGACATCACACAATGATCACATCACACAATCATGACATCACACAATGATGACATCACACAATGATCACATCACACAATCATGACATCACACAATGATCACATCACACAACGATGACATCACACAATGATCACATCACACAATCATGACATCACACAATGATCACATCACACAATGATGACATCACACAATGATCACATCACACAATCATGACATCACACAATGATCACATCACACAACGATGACATCACACAACGATCACATCACACAACGATGACATCACACAACGATCACATCACACAACGATGACATCACACAACGATCACATCACACAACGATGACATCACACAACGATCACATCACACAACGATCACATCACACAACGATGACATCACACAACGATCACATCACACAATGATGACATCACACAATGATCACTGGAAATCCCCAAATACAGCCAAACACTTCAATCCATACACACCCAATTATTGGATCTTCAGAGAAGAGTCTTCATGTCAATCTTTGTAAATCTGTAGATTTCATTCATTTATCACCCATCTGTCCCCTCTGTGTTCTCACCCTGATATACGGCTACAAGTGGCCCTTTCATCACACATGACACCGACATCGGCCTCTGGTGTCCCCATCAGGGGACCCAACCCTGAGAAACGTCATCCCTGGAGTCTATGGAGAAAGGAAGTGGCTGCAAAGAGCCTGCAGAGGATCAGCAGCACTGAGATGCAACAAAGTATAGAAAAACAGCGAATCCGATCCATTAAAATAATAGACAATTGTTTCTGACACACAATGATTCAGTCAGAGCTCCCATCTACTTATGTTCTCATCGGTATTTATTTGGTTATATTTGTCTGTTACATTGTTTTCTTGTTGTAGATGATGATCCCCACAGATGTGCATGTTGGAAAGACGTCACTTCTCTAGATCCTAAAAGACTTCTAAAACCGAGGGGCTTGTCAAACATTACCCATAATGCACCTCTTCAGGAAGGGACTCCGCTGAGCACAGAGCTGGACAATGAATGTCTGAGACTGGACAGGTCAGTGATCACCTGTGATAAACAATGTATATAGAACAATGTATATAGAACAATGTACATAGAACAATGTATATAGAACAATGTATATAGAACAATGTACATAGAACAATGTATATAGAACAATGTACATAGAACAATGTATATAGAACAATGTACATAGAACAATGTATATAGAACAATGCAACAATGTATATAGAACAATGTATGTAGAACAATGTACATAGAACAATGTACATAGAACAATGTATATAGAACAATGTATATAGAACAATGTACATAGAACAATGTATATAGAACAATGTACATAGAACAATGTATATAGAACAATGTACATAGAAAAATGTATATAGAACAATGCAACAATGTATATAGAACAATGTATGTAGAACAATGTACATAGAACAATGTATATAGAACAATGCAACAATTTATATAGAACAATGTATATAGAACAATGTACATAGAACAATGTATATAGAACAATGCAACAATGTATATAGAACAATGTATATAGAACAATGTACATAGAACAATGTATATAGAACAATGCAACAATGTATATAGAACAATGTATATAGAACAATGCAACAATGTATATAGAACAATGTACATAGAACAATGTATATAGAACAATGCAACAATGTATATAGAACAATGTACATAGAACAATGTATATAGAACAATGTACATAGAACAATGTATATAGAACAATGTACATAGAACAATGTATACAGAACAATGTACATAGAACAATGTATATAGAACAATGCAACAATGTATATAGAACAATCTATGTAGAACAATGTATATAGAACAATGTATATAGAACAACGCAACAATGTATATAGAACAATGTACATAGAACAATGTATATAGAACAATGCAACAATGTATATAGAACAATGTATATAGAACAATGCAACAATGTATATAGAACAATGTATATAGAACAATGTACATAGAACAATGTATATAGAACAATGCAACAATGTATATAGAACAATGTATATAGAACAATGTACATAGAACAATGTATATAGAACAATGCAACAATGTATATAGAACAATGTATGTAGAACAATGTACATAGAACAATGTATATAGAACAATGCAACAATGTATATAGAACAATGTATATAGAACAACGCAACAATGTATATAGAACAATGTATATAGAACAATGCAACAATGTATATAGAACAATGTATATAGAACAATGTGTATAGAACAATGTATATAGAACAATGTATATAGAACAATGTATATAGAACAATGTGTATAGAACAATGTACATAGAACAATGTATATAGAAAAATGTATATAGAAAAATGTATATAGAACAACGCAACAATGTATATAGAACAATGTATATAGAACAATGTATATAGAACAATGTGTATAGAACAATGTACATAGAACAATGTATATAGAAAAATGTATATAGAAAAATGTATATAGAACAACGCAACAATGTACATAGAACAATGTATATAGAAAAATGTATATAGAAAAATGTATATAGAACAACGCAACAATGTATATAGAACAATGTGTATAGAACAATGTGTATAGAACAATGTATATAGAAAAATGTATATAGAACAACGCAACAATGTATATAGAACAATGTACATATAACAATGTATATAGAACAATGTATATAGAACAATGCAACAATGTATATAGAACAATGTATATAGAACAACACAACAGTGTATATAGAACAATGCAACAATGTATATAGAACAATGTGTATAGAACAATGCAACAATGTATATAGAACAATGTATATAAAACAATACAACAATGTATATAGAACAATGTATATAGAACAATGTATATAAAACAATACAACAATGTATATAGAACAATGTACATAGAACAATGCAACAATGTATATAGAACAACAGAACAATGTATATAGAACAATGCATATAGAACAATATATATAAAACAATGTATGTAGAACAACGCAACAATATACAGTGCCTTGAAAAAGTATTCATACCCCTTGAAATTCCCCACATTTTCTCATGTTACAACCAAAAACATAAGTATATTTTATTGGGATTTTATGTGATAGACCAACACAAAGTGTCACATAATTGTGAAGAGGAAGGAAAATGATAAATGATACAAATAAATATGTGAAAAGTGTGGGGGAGGGGGATTTGTATGGCGCCCCCCGGAGTCAATACTTTTTAGAACCCCCTTTCTCTACAAGTCTTTTTGGGGATGTCTCTACCAGCTTTGCACATCTAGATATCTCAAGCTCTGTCAGATTGGATGGAGAGCGTCTGTGAACAGCAATTTTCAAGTCTTGCCACAGATTCTCAATGTGATTTGGGTCTGGACTGTGACTGGGCCATTCTAACACATGAATATGCTTTGATCTAAACCATTCCATTGTAGCTCTGGCTGGATGTTTCGGGTCGTTGTCCTGCTGGAAGGTGAACCTCCGCCCCAGTCTCAAGTCTTTTGTAGACTCTAACAGGTTTTCTTCTAAGATTGTCCTGTATTTGTCTCCATCCATCTTCCCATCATCTCTGACCAGCTTCCCTGTCCCTGCTGGAGAAAAGCATCCCCACCACATGATGCTGCCACCACCATGTTTCACGGTGGGGATGGTGTGTTCAGGGTGATGTGCAGTGTTAGTTTTCCCCACACATAGCGTTTTACTTTTAGGCCATAAAGTTGAATTTTGGTCTCCTCTGACCAGATCACCTTCTTCCACATGTTTGCTGTGTCCTCCACATGGCTTCTCACAAACTACAAACAGGACTTCTTATGACTTTCTTTCACCAATGTCTTTCTTCTTGTCACTCTTCCATAAAGGGCAGATTTGTGGAGAACACGACTAATAGTTGTCCTGTGGACAGATTCTCCCACCTGAGCTGTGGATCTCTGCAGCTCCTCCAGAGTTACCATGGACCTCTTGGCTCTTCTCTGATGAATGCTCTCCTTGCCCGGCCGGTCAGTTTAGGTGGACGGCCATGTCTTGGTAGGTTTGCAGTTGTGCCATACTCTTTCCATTTTCCGATGATGGATTGAACAGAGCTCCGTGAGATGTTCAAAGCTTGGGAGATTTTTTTATAACCTAAATCTGCTTTATACTTCTCCACAACTTTATCCCTGACCTGTCTGGTGTGTTCCTTGGCCTTCATGATGCTGTTTGTTCACTAAGGTTCTCTAACATACCTCTGAGGGCTTCACAGAACAGCTGTATTTATACTGAGATTAAATGACACACAGGTGGACTCTATTTACTAATTAGGTGACTTCTGAAGGCAATTGGTTCCTCTAGATTTTAGTTATCAGAGTAAAGGGGGCTGAATACAAATGCCCCCCCCCCACACTTTTCACATATTTATTTGTATCATTTATCATTTTCCTTCCACTTCACAATTATGTGACACTTTGTGTTGGTCAATCACATAAAATCCCAATAAAATACATTTATGTTTTTGGTTGTAACAAAATGTGGGAAATGTCAAGGGGTATAAATACTTTTCCAATGGCCCTGTATACAGAACAATGTATACAGAGCAACCGAACATTTTACATTCATGTTTTCATAGTTCTTTCTATTGATCTGAGTAGAGTGACCTGACCTCTGATTGGATTCTGTGTGTTATTGATCTTTTTGTTACATTGTATTATTTTTATTGTTTGTTTGTTTTTCAGAGAAATTGAAGCCACATGGAGCAGTATGAAGATCCTGGCCCAGCTATTTGGCTGCATGTCTATGATTCAGTACAGTGACCAGGTACAAGGCCCTCCGGGGGGGGGGGGGGGGGGGGATGGGGTAAATAGATTTATTACTTATATATCATCAGAGCCAATCAGAGTAGCCACATGCTACAGAAGCCACACCCGGTTGCCTTTTAAGGGCTGTCGGTGAAACATGTTATTGGGCTCTTTCCTGTGCTGGTTGAATGTTTTCATTGATTTAAAAGAGAAAAATACCACATGTAGCCACTAGATGGCGCTAAGTATAATAGGAAATGTCTATGCTATGTCTTAGTGTCATCTAGTGGCCAAGTGAAGCAACTTCGATTTTAAATCGATGGAAAACATTCAACCAGCACAGGAAATACTCCAATAGCATGCATTTTTTCCCCCGTTTACACTGAATGAATGTACACACAGGTGATATGCAGATTTTTTTTTTTTTTATAAATACACCGTATGATGTTTTAACAAACTAAATGATGTTCAGCTTTAAATCTACTTCAGAATGTACAAACACCTATACAGCTGCACACCAATAGGTGTCTAAGAATCCTCAGTGCTCTTTATTTAATAAAATCTTGTCATCAGTGTTAATTTTTATATCAGATCTCCGCAGTTGACAAACTCATCCATAGACTGTCAGATGTTCTGCCGCTGCTGTCCGGCCTGGAGATCCGGGTGAGTTATGAGGACTTGTCCTGTCACCTTTATTCTTCATTTTCCTAACAGTTTACGTATTTTTCTTTCCTTGTATTTATCTCACATACGTCCTCCTTATATCTTGTCCTGCTAATAATTCATCATGTTTCTTTCTGCTGGCCTCCAATCAAACACTCGTCAGCCAATGGATGGCGAGTTAATTGGCGATTTAAGTGTCGCATGATGAAGTCATATTGGGGTGGCACCTGTGGTTCTTATTGGTGCCATTCCTAACATGCCCCCCCCCCCCCCCCCCCGTCAGTGCAAGGTTACAGAGGACCAAGGGGCATCGCAAGGAGTGTGTAGGGCAGCCGTGGTCCCTCTAAGGCAGTGGTCTCCAAACTGTGGCCCTTTGTTTGCTTTTATCTGGCCCTTGGGGTACTATTTCATCCACTGATACTGACAATGGAAAAATAATGCATGATAACCCCCCCCCCCACACACACACATACTGATCCCAATGACACGGCACAATTCTTACCAATGACACCAATAATGGGGCAAAATTCCTCCCAGTGACACCAAAAATAGGGCACAATTCCTCTAAATGACACCAACGATAGGGAACAATTCCTTTAAATGACACCAAGGATAGGGCACAATTCCTATAAATGACACCAACGATAGGGCACAATTCCTCCCAATGACACCAAGGATAGGGCACAATTCCTCTAAATGACACCAAGGATAGGGCACAATTCCTCCAAATGACACCAAGGATAGGGCACAATTCCTCTAAATGACACCAAGGATAGGGCACAATTCCTCCAAATGACACCAAGGATAGGGCACAATTCCTCTAAATGACACCAAGGATAGGGCACAATTCCTCCAAATGACACCAAGGATAGGGCACAATTCCTCTAAATTACACCAACGATAGGGCACAATTCGCACAATTCCTCCAAATGACACCAATGATAGGGCACAATTCCTCTAAATGACACCAACGATAGGGCACAATTCCTCTAAATTACACCAAGGATAGGGCACAATTCCTCTAAATTACACCAAGGATAGGGCACAATTCCTCTAAATGACACCAAGGATAGGGCACAATTCCTCCAAATGACACCAAGGATAGGGCACAATTCCTCTAAATGACACCAAGGATAGGGCACAATTCCTCTAAATGACACCAAGGATAGGGCACAATTCCTCTAAATGACACCAAGGATAGGGAACAATTCCTCTAAATGACACCAACGATAGGGCACAATTCCTCTAAATGACACCAAGGATAGGGAACAATTTCTCTAAATGACACCAACGATAGGGCACAATTCCTCCAAATGACACCAACGATAGGGCACAATTTCTCTAAATGACACCAACGATTGGGCACAATTCCTCTAAATGACACCAAGGATAGGGCACAATTCCTCTAAATGACACCAAGGATAGGGAAAAATTCCGCTAAATGACACCAACGATAGGGCACAATTCCTCTAAATGACACCAACGATAGGGAACAATTCCTTTAAATGACACCAAGGATAGGGAACAATTCCTTTAAATGACACCAAGGATAGGGCACAATTCCTCTAAATGACACCAAGGATAGGCCACAATTCCTATAAATGACAACAATGATAGGGCACAATTCCTTCTAATGACAACAATGATAGGGCACAATTCCTCTAAATGGTGGGTGTGGCAAAATTGCACCAATAGTGGGAGGGGCTTAAAGGGAGAGTATACTCTGCTTTGGGTCAAGAGTGTAGAGATCAGGTATTAAGCAACAGACAGCGTGCCTCCCAATCAAAAATTGCCCCCTCCTCCAAATACAATTCACCCCTCCCTCCCTAAACTGCACTTACCGGACCTTGGCATTGTGTTTCATCTGCTGGTGAGTACCTCGGGTCCTGACATGATGACTGCTCACTTTTTGTAACTCTATATGTGGATTATGCAGTAGCTGACTTCTATCCCTGCCCACTGCCCCACCCGCTGAATATTAGAACAATAGCACAGAGCCAAGGGAAACTCCTCCTCAGCTCTGTGCTACAGCTCTGCATGCGGTGGTGGAAGTGCCAGGACAAGGCCATTCGGTGCCCAGGGCAAAGATGCCAAACTGCGCCCCCCCCTCCTTCTATTAGGGTTAGGGTCAGGGCGCCTATATCCCTGCAGTAAACCATTGCCCCCAGGGCAGCCGCCCCACTGCCCCCCCCCCCCCCCCCCCCCCATGTCCCGTCCCTGGGAGGGCAGGCTGGTGAGTTGCGCTAGAAGCTGGTTGCTGCCTAATTCACATATAGTGGGGAAAAAATGCAGTCAGAGGACTTCACAGCTAGGGACATTGCCAGGGACACTTGTTTTCCAGGAACAGACCCTGCAAAAATTGGGACCATCCCCAACAAATCAGGACAGGTTACAACCTTAGCATTGCAGAACACAAAGACAGTCCTGACATTTCTCTTCATACTTGGGGATGGGAAGGGTAGAGGGGCGGAGGCTTCTATGACTGTGATATCAATGGATGTTCTCTCTTTCTTCATCCACCAAGGCAACCAAGACGCTCCAGGAGTTCATTATCTCCTCCTCTGCCGCTCACGCTGATGTCTCTCCCAGGGTGCCGTCAGGAAGTAGTCCTGGTGAAAAGACAAGCAGGAGAAATGAGCAACAAGTAAGAAATCAACAGATATCTGAAATTCATAACAATTTAACTGTCAGGATTTTTCAAGTGATCCTCTTGGGGGGAAGTCCACCTATGGAGGTGACCACAGTACCAGGACAAGGTAATCTGGTTTCTAGGGGGACAGATGAAGGGGGAAGGAGAGGTTGAGATAAGGGGAAGGTCCACCTATGGAGGTGACCACAGTACCGGGACAAGGTCATCTGGTTCCTAGGGGGACAGATGAAGGGGGAAGGAGAGGTTGAGATAAGGGGGAGGTCCACCTATGGAGATGACCACAGTACCGGGACAAGGTCATCTGGTTTCTAGGGGGACAGATGAAGGGGGATGGAGAGGTTGAGATAAGGGGGAGGTCCACCTATGGAGGTGACCACAGTACCGGGACAAGGTCATCTGGTTTCTAGGGGGACAGATGAAGGGGGAAGGAGAGGTTGAGATAAGGGGGAGGTCCACCTATGGAGGTGACCACAGTACCGGGACAAGGTCATCTGGTTTCTAGGGGGACAGATGAAGGGGGAAGGAGGGGTTGAGATAAGGGGGAGGTCCACCTATGGAGGTGACCACAGTCCAGGGACAAGGTCATCTGGTTTCTAGGGGGACAGATGAAGGGGGAAGGAGAGGTTGAGATGGGGGGGAGGTCCACCACGGCTGTGCAGCAGAGTCGGCTTCCTCACCAACAACTCCGGACTGCAGCCCTCAAGGGGGCGCCAGAGAGGACAGGTGGGGGGAAAAGAAAGAGCTCAAAGGGGTCAAGCATGTCTCCTACATAAGGCGGTGGGAGGTAAGGCATAGCAAATCACCCCTTTTAACTCTAACCCCAAATTACAATTCCTAGTACAAATTTCCCCCCCCCCCCATCCTAGTACAAATCAGCCCCACCCCAGATTTCCCCTCCTAGCACAAATCCCCCCTCCCAGGACAAATCCTCTCATCCAATATTTCCCCCCCACTCATCTTCCCATTGTGTCCCTTGTTCCACAATGTCCCCACTATACTCCCCCTCCCTGAACCTTACCAATATTTGTTGTCTTTCAGGTGAAGCAGAATGAGAACAATCTTCCCAGGAGGAGCGCCCCCCGAAGTCTTTCAGTATTCATCGGCACTTGGAATATGGGTAATATCACCAACAACAACCTTACCCTTACACTGGTGGTCAATGGGAAAAAAGTACCCCTTATACTGGTGGTCAGTGGGGAAAGGGCCCCCATACACTGGTGATCAATGGAAAAAGTACCCCCTTACACTGGTGTTCAATGGGGGAAGGACCCCCACACACTGGTGGTGAATAGGGGAAGGGCCCCCACATACATGGTGGACAATGGGAAAAGTACTCCCTAATATTGATGGTCAATGGGAGAAGGACCCCCACACACTGGTGGTCAATGGGGGAAGGGCCCCCACACACTGGTGGTCAATGGGGGAAGGGCCCCCACACACTGGTGGTCAATGGGGGAAGGGCCCCCACACACTGGTGGTCAATGGGGGAAGGGCCCCCACACACTGGTGGTCAATGGGGGAAGGGCCCCCACACACTGGTGGTCAATGGGGGAAGGGCCCCCACACACTGGTGGTCAATGGGGGAAGGGCCCCCACACACTGGTGGTCAATGGGGGAAGGGCCCCCATACATGGTGGACAATGGGAAAAGTACCCCCCCTATATTGGTGGTCAATGGGAAAAGTACCCCTTATACTGGTGGTCAGTGGGGAAAGGGCCCCCATACACTGGTGGTCAATGGACAAAGTACCCCCTTACATTGGTGGTTAATGGGGGAAGAGCCTCTGTACACTGGTGTTCAATGGGGGAAGGGCCCCCACACACTGGTGGTGAATAGGGGAAGGGCCCCTACATACATGGTGGACAATGGGAAAAGTACTCCCTAATATTGATGGTCAATGGGAGAAGGGTCCCTGTATATTGGTGGACAATGGGAAAAGTACCCAAGCACCCCCTTACACTGGTGGTTAATGGGGGAAGGGCCCCCGTACACTGGCGTTCAATGAGAGAAGGGCCCCCGTACACTGGTGCTCAATGGGAGAAGGGCCCCCACACACTGGTGGTCAATGGGGGAAGGGCCCCCATACATGGTGGACAATGGGAAAAGTACTCCCAAATATTGATGGTCAATAGGAGAAGGGTCCCTGTACATTGGTGGACAGTGGGAAAAGTACCCCCTTACACTGGTGGTAAATGAAAGAAGGAATCCTGTACATTGGTTGTCAGTAGGAAGAATGCTCCTTACAGTATTGGTCAGTGCTAAAGTATCCCCCCCCCCCCCTAAACTGGTGGTCAGCAAAAGAATGGCACTTACATTAGGGGTCAGGGAAAAGACCCTCACACAGTAGAGAAGGACCCGCTAAATTGGTGGTTATTGGGAAAAGTACCTGCTACACTGGTGGTCAATGGGGAAAGGGCCCCCACATACTGGTGGTGAATGGAAAAAGTAGCCCTTACACTGGGGGTGAATAGAGGAAGGGCCCCCATACACGGTGGTCAGTTGGGGAAGGGCCCCATACATGGTGGACAATGGAAAAAGTACTCCCCAATATTGGGGCTCATTGCGGGAAGGTTCCCTGTACACTGGTGGACAATGCGAAAAGTACCCAAGTACCCCCTTACATTGGTGGTTAATAAGGGAGGGTCCCCACACACTGGTGGTCAGTAGGAAGAATGCTCCTAACAGTATTGGTCAGTTCTAAAATATCCGAGACACACCCACTTTTACATTATTGGTCAGTGGATTAATGCCACCTCCATTGGAGGTCACTGAACAGCCCCATTGAACAGTAGAGAAGGGCTCGCTAAACTGGTGGTTATTGGGAAAAGTACCCCCTTACATTGGAAGGAAGTGGAGGAAGAATGCTCCTTACAGTATTGGTCAGCAGAGAAGAATCCCCCCTAAAGCTGCTGAGAGAGCACCTCCCCCTCCCCCCTTCTTGTTACTAAAGATGGGACTATCCCTTTAAAACGACGACAGTGGAATAATTAGTTTGTTATTTTTACCATCGCTGAGCCCATCGTTATATTTAGCGTTCCCCTAAGAAGCGGATTAGCTCACACCCCTTTGTATTCTCTGCATTGGTCACATCTGATGAATGTTACTTTGTTTCATGTGTTTTTATAAAAAGTAATAATGAAAATCCTTGCAGGTGGCGCCCCCCCGCCTCGTTCCCTGGTTTCCTGGTTCTCCGGCAAAAATCCGAAGGGGAGTCCTGATGACGGCGGATCATGTGACCACCATGACCTGTATGTGGTCGGAACACAGGAAAATCCACAAGGAGATCGGGAGTGGGCGGAGTCTCTCAGAATGGCGGTGATGTCACACACTGCAAAAATCTATAAAGTGGTAACCAATCGCATTGTAGTCGATAGATCTCTGTAATCATGAGCAGGGCCGCTGATAAGGCAGAGCAATGGGTCCTGTTGTTCTGGGCCGAGGCCCCATCAGCTAAACAGGGGGGCCCAGACCCCATCAGCTAAACAGGGTGCCCCAGGCCCCATCAGCTAAACAGGGTGGCCCAGGCCCCATCAGCTAAACAGGGGGGCCCAGACCCCATCAGCTAAACAGGGGAGCCCAGGCCCTATCAGCTAAACAGGGGGGCCCAGGCCCCATCAGCTAAACAGGGTGGCCCAGGCCCCATCAGCTAAACAGGGTGGCCCAGGCCCCATCAGCTAAACAGGGGAGCCCATACCCCATCAGCTAAACAGGGGGGCCCAGGCCCCATCAGCTATCAAGGGTGGCTCAGGCCCCATCAGCTATCCAGGGTGGCCCAGGCCCCATCAGCTATCCAGGGTGGCTCAGGCCCCATCAGCTATCCAGGGTGGCCCAAGCCCCATCAGCTATCCAGGGTGGCTCAGGCCCCATCAGCTATCCAGGGTGGCCCAGGCCCCATCAGCTAAACAGGGTGGCTCAGGCCCCATCAGCTAAACAGGGTGGCCCAGGCCCCATCAGCTAAACAGGGGGGCCCAGACCCCATCAGCTAAACAGGGGAGCCCAGGCCCTATCAGCTAAACAGGGGGGCCCAGGCCCCATCAGCTAAACAGGGTGGCCCAGGCCCCATCAGCTAAACAGGGTGGCCCAGGCCCCATCAGCTAAACAGGGGAGCCCATACCCCATCAGCTAAACAGGGGGGCCCAGGCCCCATCAGCTATCCAGGGTGGCTCAGGCCCCATCAGCTATCCAGGGTGGCTCAGGCCCCATCAGCTATCCAGGGTGGCCCAGGCCCCATCAGCTATCCAGGGTGGCTCAGGCCCCATCAGCTATCCAGGGTGGCCCAGGCCCCATCAGCTAAACAGGGTGGCTCAGGCCCCATCAGCTAAACAGGGGGGCCCAGACCCCATCAGCTAAACAGGGGGGCCCAGGTCCCATCAGCTAAACAGGGGGGCCCAGGCCTCATCAGCTAAACGGGGGGCCCAGACCCCATTAGCTAAACAGGGGGGCCATACCCCATCAGCTAAACGGGGGGCCCAGGTCCCATCAGCTAAACAGGGGGGCCCAGGTCCCATCAGCTAAACAGGGGGGCCCAGGCCTCATCAGCTAAACAGGGGGGCCCAGGCCTCATCAGCTAAACGGGGGGCCCAGACCCCATCAGCTAAACAGGGGGGCCCAGGCCTCATCAGCTAAACGGGGGGCCCAGACCCCATCAGCTAAACAGGGGGGTCTTTTTTTTTCATTTTTGGGGTGTAGACAGATAAAGTCAATGCTGCTGTTCCACTGCACTCTGGGGGCGAGGTGTAGGTGGGGTTTTTAGGGGGGGCTGTACGGGGCCCCATGATTTCTAACAGTGGCCCTGATCACAAGTCTGCGGGAATCGCCAAAATTTTATGAGGACATTCAGCTGAATTTCAATGGGCAAAAATGCATTGGAGTCAATGGTGGAGGGGAAATTGCGATAGAAGCTCCCGCCGGCAGCTGATTGGCCCAGGATCGACAGCTGCCTTCTGTGATTGGCCGAATGCAAGTTTGGCCCCAACCCAAGTTCAGCAACAGGAAGCCGTCTGTATTGGGGGGGGGGTCAGTAATTCTTGAATTGATGAGACATGATTGTACCGGACTGACGCTCTCTATACACCTAGGTGTGCGCACATTCCGCCGGGGGACTCAAACTGGTTTTACTGGTGAGAGAAGAATATGAAGATCTGATC
Organism: Aquarana catesbeiana; assembly: GCA_037953035.1. Taxonomy (NCBI): domain Eukaryota; kingdom Metazoa; phylum Chordata; class Amphibia; order Anura; family Ranidae; genus Aquarana; species Aquarana catesbeiana. The sequence goes on from JBBHAA010003199.1 coordinate 107,232, forward strand.
TCCCGTGTACAGACGTCATCTGTGAGGACGCGCATCAGCAACGCGTTGGGTAGGAATTTCATTCTCCTCCAAGCACCTGATATTGGGGTCAGTTCACTAAGAGTTAAATAACAACTGAAAAAAATGCGGTAAAATAACGTAAATCGTTCACAAATGTGCAATTCGCTAAGAGTTTTGTGGTAAATAATTTATCGGTGGGTTGGTTGTTAACCACTTCCCGCCCGGCCGTCCATCAGCCAATAGCACATGACGTCCTTCAGGACGGGCGGCTCGTGTGCGCTCCCTCGGACACACCACATCCCTGATCACAGATATGAGCCAATGATGTGGGCTCTTTACCATGTGATCAGCTGTGTCCAATCACAGTGTAAATAGGAAATGCCGGTTATCAGCATTCCTCTCCTCACACTGACAGCACCTAAGGAGAGCCAATGAGCTGCATTCCTCAGTGAGGACAGACACACCGCTATTCAGTGCAATGATTACCAGTGCAGCCCCCGCAGAAATGCCTGCCAGTGCCCATCAGTGATGTCAATTAGTGCTCATCAGTGCTGCCTTTCAGTGCCCATCAGTGATGCCTGTCAGTGCCATGAATCAGTGCCCATCAATGCCACCCATCAGTGCTGCATATCAGTTCCCATTAGTGATGCCTGTCAGTGCCACCAATCAGTTCCACCTATTATTGCCCATCAGTGATGCCTGTCAATGCCGTGTATCATTGCCCATCAGTTGTGCCCATCAGTGCTGCATATCAGTGCCCATTAGTGATGCCTGTCAGTTCCACCAATCAGCGCCATCTATCAATGTCCATCAGTGCCACCTATCATTGCCCATCAGTGCTGCCTATCAGTGCCGCTCATCAGTGCTGCATATCAGTGTCCATCAGTGCTGCATATTAGTGCTGCCTATCAGTGCCCATCAGTGCTGTCCATCAATGCCCATCGGTGCCACCTATCATTGCCCATCAGTGCTGCCTATCAGTGCCATCCATCAGTGCCCATAGGTGCTGCATATTAGTGCCACCCACCAATGCTTCCAGTCATTGCCCATCAGTTCTGCATATCAGTGCCCATTGGTGATGCCTGCCAGTCCCACCAATCAGTGCCATCTATTAATGCCCATCAGTGCGACCTATCATTGCTCATCAGTGTTGCATATCAGTGCTGCATATCAGTGCTACTTATCAGTGCCAATCAGTTCTGCATATCAGTGCCCATTAGTGATGCTTGTCAGTCCCACCAATCAGTGCCATCTATCATTGCCCATCAGTGCTGCCTATCAGTGCCGCCCATCAGTGTTGAATATCAGTGCCCATCAGTGATGCCTGTCAGTCCCACCAATCAGTGCCATCTATCATTGCCAATCAGTGCCGCCTATCAGTGCTGCATATCAGTGCCCATCAGTGAAGGAGAAAAATTACAAAATTTTATAACAGAAACTAAGAAAAACTTTTTTTTCCAAAATTGTTGGCCTTTTTCATTTGTTTAGCAAAAAATAACCCCCCCCCTAGTGATGATTAAATACCACCAATAGAAAGCTCTATCTGTGTGAGAAAAAAAAATGATAAAAATGTGCTATGTGTGCAGTGTCACACGACTGAGTAATTGTCATTCAAAGTGTGACAGCGCTGAAAGCTGAAAATTGGCACCTGGGCAGGAAGGGGGTGAGAGTGCCCGGGATTGAAGGGGTTAAGGAGTGGCCGGGATTGAAGGGGTTAAGGAGTGGCCGGGATTGAAGGGGTTAAGGAGTGCCCGGGATTGAAGGGGTTAAGGAGTGGCCGGGATTGAAGGGGTTAAGGAGTGCCCGGGATTGAAGGGGTTAAGGAGTGGCCGGGATTGAAGGGGTTAAGGAGTGCCCGGGATTGAAGGGGTTAAGGAGTGCCCGGGATTGAAGGGGTTAAGGAGTGCCCGGGATTGAAGGGGTTAAGGAGTGCCCGGGATTGAAGGGGTTAAGGAGTGCCCGGGATTGAAGGGGTTAAGGAGTGGCCGGGATTGAAGGGGTTAAGGAGTGCCCGGGATTGAAGGGGTTAAGGAGTGGCCGGGATTGAAGGGGTTAAGGAGTGCCCGGGATTGAAGGGGTTAAGGAGTGCCCGGGATTGAAGGGGTTAAGGAGTGCCCGGGATTGAAGGGGTTAAGGAGTGCCCGGGATTGAAGGGGTTAAGGAGTGCCCGGGATTGAAGGGGTTAAGGAGTGGCCGGGATTGAAGGGGTTAAGGAGTGCCCGGGATTGAAGGGGTTAAGGAGTGCCCGGGATTGAAGGGGTTAAGGAGTGGCCGGGATTGAAGGGGTTAAGGAGTGCCCGGGATTGAAGGGGTTAAGGAGTGGCCGGGATTGAAGGGGTTAAGGAGTGCCCGGGATTGAAGGGGTTAAGGAGTGCCCGGGATTGAAGGGGTTAAGGAGTGCCCGGGATTGAAGGGGTTAAGGAGTGCCCGGGATTGAAGGGGTTAAGGAGTGCCCGGGATTGAAGGGGTTAAGGAGTGGCCGGGATTGAAGGGGTTAAGGAGTGCCCGGGATTGAAGGGGTTAAGGAGTGCCCGGGATTGAAGGGGTTAAGGAGTGCCCGGGATTGAAGGGGTTAAGGAGTGCCCGGGATTGAAGGGGTTAAGGAGTGCCCGGGATTGAAGGGGTTAAGGAGTGCCCGGGATTGAAGGGGTTAAGGAGTGCCCGGGATTGAAGGGGTTAAGGAGTGGCCGGGATTGAAGGGGTTAAGGAGTGCCCGGGATTGAAGGGGTTAAGGAGTGCCCGGGATTGAAGGGGTTAAGGAGTGGCCGGGATTGAAGGGGTTAAGGAGTGCCCGGGATTGAAGGGGTTAAGGAGTGGCCGGGATTGAAGGGGTTAAGGAGTGGCCGGGATTGAAGGGGTTAAGGAGTGCCCGGGATTGAAGGGGTTAAGGAGTGGCCGGGATTGAAGGGGTTAAGGAGTGGCCGGCCGCCGCGTCCTTAACAACCGTCAACTTGCCAAAACATGTCGGCAATTAAATATTCCAAAAAAAACAGCGTGGGATCCCCCCCTCCCCCAAATCCATACCAGACCCTTATCTGAACATGCAGGGGGTGCCAGCTATGGGGGAGGGGATGTGGCATGTGATACGGCCAGCAAAACCCTGGTGATAAATATCGCATCGCTTTTTACTTTCTGTTCCGTTTGTGAATTGACCTCAACAGCTCACTTTTTTTTTTTTTTTGCGATATTTACCGACACATTTTTCATTTTCCATTAAAAATATTGCAGAATCTTTATTTATTTTTTTTGTGAATTGTACATTTTCTTACCGCATGCGATCATTTATGCCAATGAGTCACGTGACCGCGTTATCACCTACGGTAACCTTTAGTGAACTGACTGTACCTGAGTTGCGACCGATGACAAATGGCCGATCCGTTTTTCTCTGTAGGCATCCGAGGAGCTGCCGGGGCTTCATTCGACTTTAATGGGACGTCGTTCGGTTTCGTCACTTGTCACCTCGTCTCCGGAGCCGAGAAAGTACAAAAGTGAGTAGAGAATGTGCGTGCATTGAACCCGACTTCCGGGCAGATAGAAAATGACGCCAAATAACGGTTAAAACAACTTTATTCACACTCTGCTCACTTTTAGGTCCACTGATGGGTTTCACTCTTTATCGGGGGGGACAAAACGCGTCAGTGGGGGGTGTGGCTACAGGCAGGAACCTACAGCCAACAGACTTTGAATAATCTTGTTTTCAAGGATTTGGCGTCATTAGCTTGCGGCCTCCTTTGTATAAATGCTGATCAGGGCTGTCAGACTCAACTTCATTGGATTTGTAAGACTAGATGTCCAGACCACCCCCCACCCTTTACATCAGAGGTCAGGAGTCCCCCCCCCCTTTACATCAGAGGTCAGGAGCCCCCCCCCCTTTACATCAGAGGTCAGGAGTCCCCCCCCCTTTACATCAGAGGCCACCCTCCCTTGGATCACAGTGCGCCCAACTTACCTTGTGCTGCTCCTGGGAAGAATCTGTAGGCGGAGCTGGGAAGCTAAAAGTGCAGGATCTGGAGGAGAACCAGAGGAGCATCAATTATAAAAGCCCCCCCTATATTGTGTGTATTTTCAGCTTTAACTCCCTCAGATCCGCGCTATAGCTGAATGACGGCCACAGTGCGTACTTTGCCGGGAGGCCGTCAATAGACATCCTCCCCTTTGCACGCTCCCCGCACACCCCCAGGGCGCGCGCAATGCGCGCTGTGATCACGGAGTCACCAATCCCGGCCCCTTACCACGTGATCCGCTGTCAGCCAATAACAGCTGATCATGTGATGTAAACAGAAGGTCGGTAATCTTTTTTTTTTTTCTCCTCACGCTGACAGCATGAGGAGAAAAAAAAAAAGGCGATCAACAGCTTCAGTGCAGGGGACATCGGTCCCGAAGAGGAAGAGGAGAAGCCACCTCATCTGTGCCAACCAGTACCTCCTGCCAGTGTCATGAATCAGTGCATAAGTGCCAGCAATCAGTGGCACCTATCAATGCCCACCAGTGGTGCCAATCAGTGCCTCATCAGTGCCACCCAGTAGTGCTGCCTATCAGTGTCACCTACCAGTGCCGATCAGTGCCCATCACTGCTACCCATCACTGTCCATCACTGAGACTCATCAGTGCCCATCACTGCCACCCATCAGTGTCCGTCACTGCCACCTATCAGTACCACCTATCAGTGCCCTTCAGTACCACCTATCAGTGCCCTTCAGTGTCACCTATCAATGCCCTTCAGTGCTGCCCATCAGTGCCACCTCTCAGTGCCCACCAGTGTCACCTATTAGTGCCCATCAGTGCTGCCTATTAGTGCCCATCAGTGCGCATCAATGCAGCCTATCGGTGCAGCCTCATCAGTGCCCATCAATGAAGGAGAAAAATGACCTGTTTGCAAAATTTATTAACAAGATATAAAACGGTTTTGTATTTTTTTGTAAGAATTTCGGTCTTTTTAAATTTTTTTAACAAAAAATAAAACACCGCAGAGGTGATCAAATACCACCAAAAGAAAGCTCTATTTGTGGGGAAAAAATGATAAAAATGTCATTTGGGTACAGTGTTGTGTGACCGCGTAATTGTCATTCAAAGTGGGACAGCGCTGAAAGCTGAACATTGGCCCGGGCAGGAGGGGGGGTTTAGGTGCCCGGTAAGCGAGGGGGTAATATTGCTGTCGCTGATCTCCCATGCAGAGCGTAATCAAGCTTTATTGTGTTCAGTCCTGGAGGGGGATTGTCTATCGCTCTTCTCACTCTCTTTTCAGGAGGAATCAGAGTTACGGGGAGATCCTCCGTGGTCTGGCCCTCGGAGACGAGGCTTTACGAGGGTTCCAGCTCCCCCTGAGACTCACCTATCTGTTTTGGGCTGGAGACGTGAACTACAAGCTGGAGATGCCGGTGCAGGTACAAGCCAACCACCTATACTCTGTGCAATCTCCTACAGACTTCACCGATTGGTCAGAAATGTAGCCGTGAAAGTCGACGAACACCCCGATTGAAAGTGATAATACAGATGGTATTTTTCATTGACCAACAAAATATACCCTATATTACCAAAAGTATTGGGACACCTGCCTTTACACGAGTTCCCTTCACTGGAACTAAGGGGCCAAGCCCAACCCCTGAAAAACAACCCCCACACCATAATCCCCCCTCCACCAAATGATTTGTACCAGTGCACAAAGCAAGGTCCATAAAGACATGGATGAGCAAGTTTGGGCTGGAGGAACTTGACTGGCCTGCACGGAGTCCTGACCTCAACCCCATAGAACACCTTTTGGATGAATTAGAGTGGAGACTGCGAGCCAGGCCTTCTCATCCAACATCAGTGCCTGACCTCACAAATGCTCTTCTGGAAGAATGGTCAAACATTCCCATAGACACCCTCCTAAACCTTGTGGACGGCCTTCCCAGAAGAGTTGAAGCTGTTGTAGCTGCAAAGGGCGGAGCCAACTCAATATTGAACCCTCCGGACTAAGACTGGGATGTCATTAAAGTTCATGTGCGTGTAAAGGCAGGTGTCCCAATACTTTTGGCAATAGAGTGTATGTGCGTCACGTAGCAATTAGGGCTCACTCGCCTTCCTGACGCATGTATGTTTTCGACAGTCGGCTAGATGTTCCAAGTGCTGAAAGTAATAAGTAAAAAATCATCTGTTGATCCTGCCAGGAATCCATGCATTAACTCTTACTGATCCCTCCCCTCCCCCCCACAGGATGTTCTGCAGTGTGTGTACAGCGGGCAGCACCAACTTCTCCTTCCTGTAGATCAGCTGAACCAGGAGCGTGAGAAGAAGAAAGTCTTCCTGGGATTCAGTAAGAAATATTCTCACCATCCACTGTGACATCATCTCACCCCTTACCTTCCACTGTGACATCATCTCACCCCTCACGTTCCACTGTGACATCACCTCACCCTCACCTTCCACTGTGACATCATCTCACCCCTTACTATCCACTGTGACATCATCTCACCCCTCACCTTCCACTGTGACATCACCTCACCCCTCACCTTCCACTGTGACATCACCTCACCCCTCACCATTTTACTGAGAGTAGGAAAAGAAAAAAACATTTTCTGAGCAGTGGCGGCCGGTGGTCATTTTTTTTGGGTGGGGGGGCGGCGGCAAACAGTAACACAACCCCCCCCCCCCCGATCGGTCGGTCCGGTATGGAGCACTTACCCCATGGTGGGCAGTGGCTTCTCGGGGCTTTGACGGTGGGTTCCCCTGCTCTCCACGGGCATTGTGGTGGCTTCCGTTTCCTCACTCCTCGTCGGCAGACAATCGGACTCTTCTCAGACCTGCATCTGATTGGATTGAGGATCAGTGTTTCAATAGCAAATATCCATTCGCTGTTGTAACACCTGCGTGGGCTCCTGGCGCAATGCTCTGCGCCACAAGCCCACCCTATTTTGAATCCTATTAGAGCCTCTGGCTCTAATCAGGTTCTTCAAATAACACCCCCGCCGCTGTAATTCACGCACCCGGCCGCACGCACCAGGAGGCATGAATAGGGAGAGGCTGGGGCGGCCGTGGATAGAGCTCATGCTATGAATGAATCTATCTATTCATATAGGGGTTGCGGCCGTGGATAGAGGGCGCCCGGGCACCCCTAATGGACGGTCCGCCACTGAGCAGACTATAGGGAGACATTATACTGCGAAGGTGGAGAATATTAATAGGTTATAAAGATAAAATAATTTGTCAGACTAGTGTACTCTCTTACCTGTCAATCAAAGCCAGTCATCTACTGTATCCCAAACTAAACTGGAGCCTTTCCCCCGCAGTGCCCCCCAGTGGAAGAAATGCATATTTTTCTTGTTTGAGAATTGCATTATGAAGTACAGTGTTACTTGAACTGTATTCCAGGATTTGCTTGTCTTCTGCTGAGAGAACTTGCAATAATTTAAGACTTTACATAAAGTCTTAGAAATCTTCCATTAAGGTCTTCATAGTTTGAATACCATGCCATGGATATATTACTTATCATTGTAAAAGAATATGTTCCACACTACTTTTTTTTTTTTTTCAATTTTTCGGGGAAAAAAATTATTTAAAAAAAAGACTTTGAAAAAAAAAGGGGAATTTTATTTATTTTTTTACCAATTTTTCCAGGGCCTTCATATCTCTAGTTTTAACTATTCACTTCTCTATTCTGAATAAAAACCATGTTAGCGAATTTTTAATTAAAGATGATCATTTTCAAAAATAACAAAAAATTAAAAGAAGATCATTTTCCCCCAACCACTTCAGTGTTTTGTCTGTCATGACTACAGACACTCCTTTGTCCCGACACTTTGATAGGTGAGCTCCAATGACTTTGATAACTTTCATAAATTTATGATGTATTTTCCATATATACACAATGAAAGTGAAGGTTTGATAAATGCTCATGTTACAATGTATCAATGTGTGTCTTCACTGTGGATCTTTATTTACAGAAGAGGAACCAATCACCTTTCCCCCCACGTGCCGCTTCGAAAGAGGTTCTCGCACATATGATCTGCAGAAGGCCAAGACCAGTGGAGTGAGACCCATTTGTCCTCATGTTAATGTACACGTCTGTCTTGTGATACAATGGGGGGGGGGGGGATTTACTAAAACTGGAGAGTGCAAAATCTGGTGCAGCTCTGCATAGAAACCAATCGGCTTCCAGTTTTTATTGTCAAAGCTTAACTGAACAAGCTGAAGTTAGAAGCTGATTGGCTACCACGGAGAGCTACACCTAATACTGAGTGCCCCAGTTTTAGTAAATCTCCCCACAACGTCTTTGAAGGTTCTCATTGATCCCAGTCATGGTATATCTTGTAGTAGTTGGTCACAGCCAGTCTGAAGTTTTGGGGCTTCTCCAAGCCACTCCTTCAGTTTTAATGAATGCCAGGAAGATACCCCATAAAATAAATGCTGGGGTGTTTTCCTGACAGTCATTAGAAATGGAGAAGTTGCTTAGAGGAGCTCCAAAATCTCTTCAACATTACAGATCAAGTCCAGATGAATGTGACCAACTACTACTAGCTATGGTGTGACCACTCATGTTTGTGAGGGTTTATATTCATTCAGGTCATGGTGTACATCAACCTTTTTATCCTATAATTATTAGGTCTCAGATATTAGCCTTGGTGCCTTGATATTAGTGGTCAGGGAAGAAGCCCCCCCCCCCCTTTTTTTCCCCGTTATAGTGATGGTCAGAATGCCACCCTTCCAGACAGTTAGAAAGATCATTGGTGTCATGTTGCTTGCTCAGCCAAGTGGCATTGGACCTGGAACTAGGCTCCATCAGATGGGAGGTCAATCAATCAGCAACAACTCAAGAAATCCCCAGCAACCTCCTGAGGAACCATGCTTGAGAATGGCTGGTATAAATAGTAGTGGTTGGTCACATTCACCTGGACTAGTTCTGTAATGTTGAAGATGTTTCTTAGCTCCTCCAAGATACCTCTTGCATTATAATGAGTGTCGGGAAGATACCCCAACATTTTAAATCCAGATGGATAGCACCAACACCTTCATTAAGCCACCCAGCCACCATGGGATATTTTAAGTTGTTGATTGTCCAGGAAAAGGATTGTGGGGTATCTTCCTGACACTCATTAGTGCAGAAGATATGAAAGATTAGATTACAGAACAAGTTCAGTTGAATGTGACTAACTTCTACTGGATTTATGGCCTAAATGATGTGCTCCCTCAAGTTGATGGAGTTCAGGTGACCCCAGTGAAGAGTCCTGGTAATCCTCCATCATACAAAGATATTGTAGACAATTGTGCTCTTCCAACCTTGTGGTAACAGTTTGGTATAGACCCTTTTTGTTCCACCATGACCAGCTCCAAAAAGACATGGTGTGACCAGTTTGGTCTGGAGGAACTTCAGGTATGTGACCCCCATGCCATCTCAATACACTTCATGACCAAAGGTATGTCACCCCCAATGCCATCTCAATACACCCTAGGGCCAAAGGTATGTGACCCCCCCAATGCCATCTCAATACACTTCATGACCAAAGGTATGTCACCCCCCAATGCCTTCTCAATACACCCTATGGCCAAAGGTATGTGACCCCCCCCCCCCCCCAATGCTATCCCAATACACTATATGACCAAAGGTATGCGACTCCCCAATGCCATCTCAATACACTATATTACCAAAGGTATGTGACCCCCCTCCCCAATGCCATCTCAATACACTATATGGCCAAAGGTATGTGACCCCCCCCCTCCAATGATGGATTTCAGGTGTCTCCAGTGAAGGAAGATGGTAAAACTTCATCATACAAACACATTGTAGACAATTGTGCTCTTCCAACTATGTGGTAACAGTTTGGTAAGGACCCTTTTCTGTTCCACCATGACCAGCTCCAAAAAGACATGGTGTGACCAGTTTGGTGTGGAGGAACTTCAGTGTCCTGTACAGAGCCATGACCTCAACCCTACTGATCACCTTGGGGGTGAACTGGAACACCGATGGTGAGCCAGACCTTATACATGGAACAAATTCCCACAGACACCCTCCAAAATCTTGTGGAAAACCCTCCCAGAAGATTGGAAAATATAATAGCCACAAAGGGGGCAACTCCATATTAATGGGAGGGAGGCACAGAGCTCTGGCCTCAACCCTACTGATCACCTTTGGGATGAATTGGAACGCTGACGGTGACCCAGGTTTTCTCATCCAACATCAGTACCTGACCTCACAAATGGGCACAAATTCCCACAGACATCCTCCAAAATCTTGAGGAGAGCCTTCCCAGAAGAGTGAAGAATGTTGTAGCCACAAAGGGAGCAATTCCATATTAATGTAAATAGGGACGGGAGGAGGACAACACTATATTAATGGCCATGGTTTTGGAATTGGATAGCCAGCAAGCTCATATAGGTGTGATAGGTGGAGGAACTTGAGAGTCCTGCACAGAGTCCCGACCTCGACCCTACTGAACCCCTTTGGGATGAATTGGAATGCCAACAGGTCTCTTTTTTTGGTGCCCAGTGTAGAGCCTGGTCTTCTCATCTCAACCAATATCAGTACTTGACCTTACAATGGCCATGGGGCGGGGCAAATCCATATAAATGGGTATCGTTTTGGAATGGGATATCCAACAAGCTCATATAGGTGTGATGGTCAGAGGTACACAAGACTTTTCGCCATATAGTGTATGTGTTATTTCCTCATTGCGTAGCAACCTAGCATTGTGTTTTAATCAACTATATGTGATGCTGACCTCCCTTCTGTTTAAAGAGTTGCTATATGTTGTATTTTCTTATAGACTCGTATAGCTGCACCATCGTGGAGTGATCGAATCCTATGGACGTGTTACCCGGACGCTGAGGTTAAATGCACCTCATATGGTGAGAACCAAAAAATGCCTGCCCCAAACATAAGCCCCCACACAATTTGTCTAATATAAGCATTTGTTATAAATAACAGCGCCACCCAGTGGCCGTAATGTAGTATTTTCCTAACTGAGGTATTTCTGGGGAGATATCACATTATAGCCACTAGATGGCGCTGATGGTCACAGGAAATGGGCATATCAGACACATTATGGGGATTATTCGTGCCGAATCATTTGCACAGCAGATTTCTTTTATAAACAGACCCCTGTTATTCAAAGAATAATGCCTCTTGTACATAGAATATATTTGTTTTACGTTTGGCTGGCAGTTTGGATTTACCGTCGTTGGTTTCTTCTCTTCATAGGTTGTACTGATGACATTGTGAGCAGTGACCACGCTCCAGTTTTCGCCACTTTTGAAATTGGTGTGAATTTTTGGTCGCAGAGAGGTGAGTGAATTGTTCCTCATCCACGTGAATTCTTCTCCTGTAGTTTAGTATTGGAATTTTTTTTTTAAGTTCCGTATTTGTTCCCAGATTGCAGTTACACGCTCCGATTTCTGCATATCGAGTCATCGTGAAAACCCAGAGCCGGTCCAAAGCGTGCATAGAGTTCAGATCACTGTGCTTGAAGGGTAAGACGGTTCTCTTCCTGCTCAGACCTTCATTGGGGGTTCAGACCTCCTTTGTGCCCGGAGAAGACGGGGGGGGGGGGAGGACATGAGCTAACGGATTAAATTTACCATAGATGGTCAAAAATAGGATTAAGACAACGTTTTTTTTTTAAGTTAAAGCAGCTGTCAGGTCTTTATTGATTTTTATTGGCAGTTTGGTAAATACTTCTGGTCCAGGCCTCATAGCTCCCACAAGATCTCCCATGGCTGTACAGCCCTGGCCAAAAGTTTGGAGAATGACACAAATAATCATTTTTTACAAAGTCTGTTGCCTCAGTGTTTTTAGATCTTTTTGTCGGATGTTACTATGGGATACTGAAGTATAATTACAAGCATTTGATAAGTGTCAAAGGCTTTTATTAACAATTCTTTAAAGAGGAGGTCCGCCCCCACCCGTGCTAAAAATAAAAAGACAGCAGCTACACATTCTGTAGCTGCTGACTTTTAATAATAGGACACTTACCTGTCCTGGAGTCCAGCGATGTCGGCACTGGCACAAATGGGGTGACGTCAGCGCATCACTACCTCCCAATGCGTGCCCCAGGATGACGTCACCTGTGACGAAACGCATAGGAAGGAGCGGCGTGCTGACCTCACTGAGTTTGTGCCAGTCCCGGACCACGGGCTGTACTTTGAGCCAGCGAGTTTTTCCTTATATTGATGTAAGTGCAACATCCATTTTTTACTTAAACCTCAAAGATTATACACTATGGAGGCTTTATCTTTTTTTGGAACCCCTCCATCATCGAGTCCATTGGGCGGTGGAGGCTCAAGAGCATGATCTCCCTGGATGATCAAAGGCCCTGCTGGGTATATAGCCATAAGTGTCTTAGACCTCCCGTGGTAGGAGGTCTTAGGAGCTGGTAAGCGGCCATTTTTTAAGGTGGGGGTGTCGCTCTGAACTGTCACCATCTTTTGGTGAAATTACCCACGATTAAGGGACTCTTCAGATACCATGTCACTATATGGACTTTCTTCATCATTTACTTATAATTTAATTTAGCTCACTTTAATTTTTGGTTGATGTTTCCTTCAGCTGCCGGGGGCTGCCGCCGCTATTGCGGGTAAGGGAGCCCGGCAGTGTAGCATTACGGCTTCACACTGGGTGCCTACTGCGCATGCGCGAGGCATTGCTGCGCTCTTATACTGGCCCAGGGGAGGGAGCTGAGCTGCTGACGTAATGCGCCCTGGTCTGGACTCCCGGAAGTGGGGATGGGATCACTGTCAAAGACAGGTATCCGCCCCCCCCGAAAGGTGCCAAATGTGGCACTGGAGGGGGAGGGAGAAAAATTAGCGGAAGTTCCACTTTTGGGAACTTAACTCCGCTTTAAGTTTATGAAAAGAGTCAATATTTGCAGTGTTGACCCTTCTTTTTCAAGACCTCTGCAATTCCCCCCGGCATGCTGTCACTCATCTTCTGGGCCACACCCTGACTGATGGCCAACCCTATTCTTCCATAATCAATGCTTGGAGTTTGTCCGAATTTGTGGGGTTTTTTTTATTCACCCGCCTCTTGAGGATTGACCACAAGTTCTCAATGGGATTAAGGTCTAGGGAGTTTCCTGGCCATGGACCCAAAATTTCCATGTTTTGTTCCCAAAGTCACTTAGTTCTCACTTTTCTCTTATGGCAAGGTGCTCCACCATGCTGGAAAAGGCATTGTTCCTCACCAAACTGTTCCTGGATGGTTGGGAGAAGTTGCTCTCAGAAGATGTTTTTGGAACCATTCTTTATTCATGGCTGTTTTCTTCAATTCTTCAAAATTGTGAGTGAGCCCCCCCACTCCCTTGGCTGAGAAGCAACCCCACTCATGAATGGTCTCAGGATGCATGACACAGGACTGATGGTAGCCCTCGCCTTTTCTTCTCCAGACAAGGTTTTTTTCCGGGTGCCCCCCACCAATCGGAGAGGGGATTTATCAGTGGAAATGACTTTACCCCAGTCCTCAGCAGTCCAATCCCTGGACCTTTTGCGGAATATCAGTCTGTCCCTGAGGTATTTCCTGAAGAGAAGTGGCTTCTTTGCTGTCCTACCTGATACCAGGCCATCCTCCTAAAGTCTTCTCCTTACTGTGCGTGCAGACGTACTCACACTTGCCTACTACCATTCCTGAGCAAGCTCTGCACTAGTGGTACCCCGATTTCCCCCCCGCCCCATCCCCTCCCTCTGTACTGGTGGTGCCCCGAACCCATGGGCTGAATGAATAAACTGTAGGAGACGTCTTGGTGCTTGCTGGACTTTCATGGGTGCCCTGAAGCCTTCTTCACAGATGCAGTGGAAAAGTTTTTTCTTTTATGAGATTAGGTTCATTTTCATTGCAAAGAGGAAATTTACAATAATTTGCAATTAATCTGATCACTCTTCATAACATTCTGGTTATATATGCAAATTGCCATCATAAAAACTGAGGCAGCGGACTTAGTGAAAATTAATGTTTGTGTCATTCTCAAAACTTTTGGCCACAGCTGTAGTTGAAGCCCAATTGAAGTTACAGAAGAAATGATGTATATAAATGCAGTGTTCTATCGTTATTTTTCCTAGAAAAGCAGACCCATTGAGAGTAGGAAATTCTTTGTCCTGCACTATGCTGAAGAGAAAGACCGCTGTGCTCTGTGTGGAAGCAGTGGTCTCACTGCAGAGGTCCAACACACCCTTCAGTCACAGCTACAGTCCAGCAATCAGCAAAGCTCATGTCTCTACTCATATTTTGACATGGCTATGGACCTCCCGTGTGGCAATGATGATGGTACACATGCTCCATACCTGGAAGTACAGGGTATGTCTTTCCTAAGTATTAAAGGGAAGGAACATACATGGAAAGGATGGGTGTGGGATTAAAGCCTGTTCCTATACCTGTGGTTTCCGCACATGATCCTGATCAGAAGTGGAATTTAAAGCTTCAGCGTCATTGTTCAAAATCTTTGAAGGCCTCCTTTAGATCTTTTGAACTGCAGCACTAATGTATTACTACCTCCTGCTTGCTCACTTTTTGTCTTTTTCCTGGAATAATGCAGACTCTCCACAAAGTAATATGAATAGCACACACAGTACAGAGGGATCTGCTTTTCTCAAGCTGGGATGGTCAGAGCAAGACTTACCAGAGGTGAGAAATTAAGAGTGTAAATAATACACTATAGGGGCAAATGTTGGTGGACACCTGAACATCACATCTACATGAGCTTGCTGGGCATACCAACACAAAATCATGACCATTAATATGGAGTAGCCCCTTCCCCACCATAGCCATTAATATGGAGTTGCCCTCTCCCCACCATAGCCATTAATATGTAGTTGCCCCCTTCCCCCCCATAGCCATTAATATGAATTTTCCCCCCTTTTTGCCCCCTTTGGCTATGACATCCCCCATTTTTGTGGGAAGGCTTCCCACAAGATTTTGGAGGGTGTCTGTAGGAATTTGTGCCCATTTGTGAGGTCAGGTACTGATGTTGGGGGAGAAGACCTGGCTGACATGGTTGAGCCAAACCACGGCCATTAATATGGAGTCAGCACCCTTTACAGCGTTACAAGCCTCCACTCTTCTGGGAAGACTTTCCACAAGATTTTGGAGTGTGACCATGAGAAAGTATGGCTATTTAGTCAAAAGAGCATTTGTAGGGTCAGGTACTGATGTTGGTTGAGTAGACCTGCCTCACCATCAGTGTTCCAATTCATCCCAAAGGTGTTCAGTAGGGTTGGGGTCAGGGCTCTGTGTGGGACACTCGAGTTCCTCCACCCATCACACCTATATAAGCCAACCCAGGTCAACCCATGTCTTTATGGAGCTGGCTTTGTACACAGGGGGGCACAGTCATGCTGGAACAGAAAAGGGTCTTCACCAAACTGTTACCACAAGGTTGGAAGAGCACAGTTGTCAAAAATGTCTTTATATGATGTAGTATGAACAGGTTCCCCTCAGGTACTGATGTTGGATGAAAAGACCTGGCTCCCAACTGGTGTCCCAATCCATCACAAAGGTGTTCAGTAGGGTTGGGGTTAGGGTTCTGTACAGGACACTGGAGTTCCTCCATGATCTCAAACCTACTGAACACCTTTGGGGTGAGAAAACCTTATCCCAAAGGTGTTCTGTAGGGTTAATGGCTGGTACTGATGTTGGAAAAGAAGACCTTATACCAAAGGTCTTCCAAAAGTAGGGTTGTGGTCAGGGCTCTGTGCAGGGCACTTGAGCTCCTTCACACCAAACTGGTCACATTGAGTCTTTATGGAGCTCTCTTTGTACACGGGGGAGGGGCACAGTCATGCTGGAACAGAAAACGGTCTTCACCAAACTGCTAAAACAAGGTTGGAAGAGCACAATTGTCTACAATGTCTCTGTATGATGGAGTATTACCAGGGCCCTTCACTGGAGAC